>ML826735.1:76260-96881 GCA_009831015.1 Picea engelmannii
GGTCCTGGAGGCCTGGTATACCATATTGGAGAATAAAAAAGGCCTAAGGTCCTGGTAGGTTAGTGGTCCCGGTGGTAGGGACACATAGTGTAGACAAGTCTTTAGGTGGCTTGATGGTCATTTAAACATTATTTCTAGGAAGAATTGTGAACCTGGTGGGTGGTCTAATCCTGATCGTCGATCAAAGGGATCAACAACTCAAATCAAAAGACTGGACCAGAAGTGAAGTTTGAAAGTGCAGTGTTAAAGACTCGGGGGCATGGTGAGCTTGTGACCAAGTGATCCCAGTTCCTGGTGGCCCAATATATCGGATTGGAGAATCACTGTAGAGTTAAAGACCTAAGGGGGTCAGTGGACCGGTATCCTAGTCGCCCAGTTAATATGATTGACTAGTGAACAGGACCATTCGACCCCATAGATCGATGATTGAGATATAATCCAGGAACAATACAATGATTTTTGAGTGTTGAGGTATGTGCAGTGTGTTTCAAGAGATTCAATTGCCTAGTTAACCCAGTGGACTGTGAAATGATCATCTGCTAAACAAGGATTAAATTAAGACGAATTTCAAAGGATTTTTATAGCCCGATTTAATGGAGAGTCAAGCGATCTGGAGCCAACCAGTGTGAGCATGATTTTTAGCATAAATACAATGGATTAGGTGCATGGTTTCCATGTATAAATAACGATGTCCAAATCTAATTTTCTAGTGAGAGAGAGATGAAGAGTATGTGACTTGTGGATGAATTGGTGTGAGGCTATGAAATTGCAGGAGAATCAAGGGGAATGAATGAAAAGGGTATGCAACAGGGTTTGACCTTGTAATTTTCATGAGGAAGCTCTACGTTATGCATGAGCTACTAAGTGAACATAACATAGAGTGGAGGTGTATGAAGTGTGCAAGTTATTCATAAATAAAGGAGAGTTTTATGCCAATTACAATTAAGACAGAGTAATATGTGAAATAAAATATTTGTGCAGTAGGAAGTATGAAGAGACGATTTTGTACTATTGACAGTTTAATAAGAATTTAATCTAGACAGACAAAGGAGTAGATTGGTGTCTCCAGTAGTTTGGTTCCTACACCTTACTTAGTTGGTGCTCAGCTGAGGAGATTGGTATCTCCTGCAGGTTGGTGCCTACAAATATTGTAAAAGTAGGTTAGTACCTACAGGTGTTGTTTATTTGGTGCTCAACTGAGGAGATTGGTGTCTCCTGCAGTTTGGTGCCTACAAATATTTTAACAATAGGTTGGTTCCTACATGATTTTATAAAAATAAGTTTTGTGCTTTTCTCCCATTTGGGTTTCCACGTTAAATATTTTTGTATTGTGAATTGTATCCATGTATGTATATATTTGTTGTTTATGGTTGGTAAAGTAATGAAATGATAAGTTCAATACAGTAAAGAAAATTTAAAACCAATCTTATATTGATTCACTCCCCCTCTTAATAGAAGTAAGTATTCCAACACCATGTTGAGGTGTTGGATAGAACTTCCAACTCACATGGTGGAATACATTGCATAGATATGTGGTATTCTAGATTCCATGCAAGGATGCATTGCATATATGTGACCATGGCCATTGACACATTGGTTTATTTATTGGTAATGTTTGATTGCATTATGAAAAACTTGGGTGATAATAATGCATATGTGAGGAATGATAGTTTCATTCCATTTAATATTAATAACATACATAAGTGATTGAATTGTTAGTATGTACAATTTTGAGATAACTTCGTGGGATATTGTAAATGTGAAACAAAAGGACAATGTGCATTAATACTGATAATTTATTTGGTTGAATGAAAGTTGAAAAGGGTTGCAGGTGAAATGGTCTTGGATATGGAAATGGTGTAAGCCCACAAGGAAGATTGATTCCTACTGCTGCAAGAGCCAAACATTATGAGAGGGAATCTCCTGCTTGGAAAATTTCATTTCCTATATGAAACAAATTTGGAAATTAATATGTGAAATTTCTATGATGATATCTCATGATGATTGTATATGTGTGATACAATTGAGATGATGGATATTGAAGATGTAAATCTTGGGAAGAAGACTATTGTTATGACACTGGAACCCTATGGTTTCCACAGGATACAGACTGCTAGCATATGTTTGGTAGTAAGTTGATGAGTCTCCTTGCAACTTAAAACCTTGGAAAATGAAGGATCAGATGAAGGATTGTGTAGAAATGAAAGGGATGCCTGATTTTGGAGGGAGAGTATAGCAAGGAAGAGACAACTTAAGAATCCATATGGCATGGTGAATGTAATCATGAGGGTGCATCTGAAAAAGGAAAATGAGATGAATTCTTTCCCATGGAATATTTGTGAAGCACATGATACCCATACAGATAAATTTTTCTTATGAGAACATCTGAAGAATGAAAGCATGGAATAGGTAAATTCTAGTATATTTGTTACAACTCAGAAGAAGAAAAGCATGAGATAGAAGATGTATTCTAGGATTCATGTTTGCAACTATATAAAAGTTTGGATATTCCATTATCATAGCTGGAGTTCCTAGAGCCATAACTATGATACTTCTTGTCTGACCTTGTGCACTGGATCCCTGGAGGGAAGTGGTACACCCTAAGGGATTGCAATGTAGAGAAGGGGGTACACTTCCTTGGGTTGTGCAGGTTTAGGGGAATGAGATCTTGTTGGTTGGAATTTCTATGGGAATCGAAAAATTATGAAATATGTTGAAACTGAAGCCTGAGAGGGAAGTGGTATAGATTAAGGGGAATGAGAGATTGTTGGTTGGAATTGTTGCAAGAGTTACTGAATTATGAAATCATTATGTATGGTTTTGGGCCAACGTGCCTATGTGTACATGTTTTGGGCTGGAATGCCTATGTATATATGTTTTTAGGATAAAGTGGATATTTGATATTAGGTCAGAGAGATTATATTCTAATTAAAGGTCGGAGATCCTAACATTGTAATATTTATGCACACATGTATAATTTTTTGAACTGGAACTGAGGATGGTGCAACAATAAGGGGGAGGGGATGTAACATCCCTAGTTTGAATCCTCGTAAATCATAAAGAAATTGTGAAACTATGATTTAGGATGGTGAGACAGTATGTATCAGGTCGGAGAGCTTGTATTGATCAATATGGATGACGGATGAACTATGTAAATTGTATAATGATTCATTAATAAAAAAAATAGTCATTATCTATGATACAATCAAAATGGTAAATATGGGGGGGATATGATTCCACAATAAAGGGGGATAAAGGGGGGTCCAAGGGAAAACCCATGCCATTTCCTAAGTTAATGTGTCATTACCATCTAATCCTTCTTTGAATTTTAGACACTCAATCATTGAGTTCATATAAGAGGTTGGGTGAGGGATTCAACTCACCTAGTTATGACAACATAGGTTGAGTACAAGAAAGCATGGGGGAAGTGTGAGAGTTAAGAAATCCTTTTGGGGAAGACTGCGATTCAATTGGTAAAAGGGAGAAGAAGGAAATTCGAGTTGGAAGAGGGGACGATTTTAACATGGTAATTTGGGTAGCAAGGGGTGTGTTGGGTGTTAGGAAAGAGAACTAGCCATGTTAGCCATGGAAATTATCTTATTAGGATGCATTTGTTTCTCAAGATGAGGTTGGGTGCTTGTTGCATCATAGTGGAGCTATGCAATAAATCTAAGAATGAGTCAGTGTGATTGTTAATTCATTTTTCCTATTGAGGAAATAGTTCAAGATCTTTGAGAAGGTTGTTGTGAGCACTCGAAAGGAACAACTGAGAATTCTTGGATTCCCTAGGTATATTAGTTCATGAACAACCATGTTCATTGGAACCTTGGAAGGAAGTGGGAAGGATCGAGGGACTATGTAGCAGAGAAGGGGGATCATGACCCTCACAACTCTTCTCTATATGGTGGTATATTCCATATTTGTGCTAAATATTCTCTTTTGGCATAGAATATTCAAATCCTATAACTAAGAGATCCTATAGATCGTTATGCGTGTCATTTCTCTGCTTCTAAGAATACCAAGCTACAATGATTAGGTCCTTCCACAACTCTTCTTCTACAATTCATATTGCATTTAATACTTAAGATAAGTATCTATATGCATCTTTATTTAAGACACCACCTTCTTGGTCTCTTCATTATTCATGATTGATCTTAGAATCGGTTTGCAAAAGGGATTTTAAATCGTCATTAATGGAATTCATTAATATTGATATCAAAATTGGAATAATACCATTAGCTTGATTATCCTTGATTATCCTTTCTCCTTGGTACAACCTTCAACTTTTTATTAAACAACCATTTGCATTGTCATTGTCATGCTTTTGCACCTCCAAATGTGCCTTTACATCGCTACATGAACACCATCATAAGGTATTTGTAGTTTTCCTTGCTCAACTTTCACATCTAGTACACTCCTATATCACCATACAACTCTTTCCCCAAAGTTTTGAATACTTTGGAGATGATGCATATTGACAATTACATTGTCCAATCAAGCCCAAAGGCTTTGTTTCTCCAACATTTTGAAACAAACTAAAAACATATGTTGAAAATTAGAACCTCTATTATGTTATATTTTGGATTGGATTTCCAATGACTATAGCTTTGCTTAATTATGATCTTTGACCTTAAAGTTTTAGCTCTCAAAATTTCCATTTCTACCCATTTTGTGCAATTTTCTCATTGGTGCAATTAAGCTCGATTAACAACTTCTACCACTTGTATCAAAAAATCCATTAGGAATAAAGAAAAACTTTGTATTGAGCATAGATAATACTTATGATTATGAGTACTCAACAAATTTTAAATGAACAATATGATACTCCAATCAATTTTTGCATAATTATGGAACTACCAACATTTCCCTTGTTACACTTTCTCTAGACTAGAAAAACTTCACTCGAAAAACGTTGTCCAAAATGTGAGGAGATAAAATGTTGACTAGGAATTTTTTTCTAGATTTGTCACCTTAGGTCCCCCTTTCTCCATTGATGGTTTCAAAAACTGCCAAAACGTTTCCTAGAATAGTGGATTTTGGCCTATTTATTTATCTCCATTCCAAACCCCTTGGAAATTTTACAAAACCTCTACTGATTTTGTTTTTCCTACTCTTGTTCCTTACTATCCAAATTTTACAATGAACAGAGCTACAAGCAATTAGTATGACCATGTTATTTGAAACCCACTAATTCCCATTTTCTAGAATTTTAGAACTGAATCTTCAAAACCTCCTTAGTGGGACTTTTATAGTCCTCACCATTGTGAACTTACACCTAAGATTTTACCTGATTCTGACCTTATCTACTCCTATTATGGACAAAATAAGAATTTATCTCTAGACATGTCTCTTTTTATACAATTTTTTTTCTTTTTTTGACATGGCATACTTGGAATGACATTGTAGATTTTAACCTTGTACAATTAATTAATGCAAACATATTCTTAATAAAAACAAAAAAAGATACAATGGAACACACACATTACATAGAGATGTTTTACCTTGAAAACTCAAACCAAGAAAACCAACAACCTGTTTAGAGAGGCACCTCTAATCTTCTATTCATAATATATTCATTGTTTACAATACAATACAATACATATATATAATCCCATGACATTTGTTAGAGAAAACCATGTGCTGAAAAACCACAAAAAAACAGATGCAAAAAATATTCAGGAATGTTTCCCTCAAATCCCAGTGCAAGGGGGCTCCTCCCCGACCACCCCTTGCAAAAAAATATCACAAATACCCAACAAACATATTTTTTTTTATTTGGTAGTGGATTCCTATTATGACATGTTAGATCCTATTATTTCCATGTCATGTTCTTGCCTTTCATGTCCCCTGACCCTATCACCATGGACCCCTTACCTTTTATTCAGTTATATATATATATATATATATATATATATAATGATGTGTTAGCTCCTATTATTTCCATGTCATGTTCTTTCCTTTCGTGTCCCCTGACCCTATCACCATGGACCCCTTACCTTTTATTCAGTTTAATATATATATATATATATATATATAATTCTTTATTAATTAATATGGGCCATCAATGTGATAGGGGTCCACTTCTAAATATCCATCACTTGGGCACATATATCCCTTCACATGGTATGGATATACTTTCCAAATCTATTGTGGGTGGAAAACTATCGCTCCCTAAACCATCTTACATCCGCCCACAATATGTCACCTGACCCCCTCTATAGCAAATATGATCCACATTTGATATTCATGCTATCTTTTAGAACATCTGCAGCTGCATCTTTAGGAGTTTTTACATGGCTTTGAACGTCATCACAATCAGAAGTAATATGTAAAAAATCTTGGAGATGCAGTTGCAGATGTTCTAAAATCTAGCATGAATATCAACTGTGGATCATATTTTCTTCGACATACAATATCAACAGTAAAGAAAGGGAAGGTCTGAAAATTATCTATTAACTGATCCCTTTCAAGTTATTCTCAGTACAATGCGCCTTGGGATTTTTTATGGTGATCCTAAACATCAAAAGTATGGTGATCTGGGTTCCCAAATGTATGATTCTGAGGATCATCACGACCTTGCATTAGACGCTGCTAGAGGGGAGATTGTACTTTTGAAGAACAAGGTTAATATTTTACCATTATCAAAATCACAGATTACTTCTCTAGGCATTCCTTACAAAACCACAACTCCACTTTCAGGTCTTGAGAATTACATCAAGACAATAATATACGCTTCAGGATACCATTATGTTAATTGTACTTCCATTGAGGGCTTTGGTGAAGTAGCAGAGCAAGAAATATTGGTCCAAGTTCTCATCTTGCTCATCGACATTGTATTGGAAAACTACTCAAAGTCTTAAAGAAAAGGAGTCCCAAGGTCTAGAATTTTCTTTATTGATGGAAGAATTTTGTGGAACAGGTGAGAAATTTGATGAACCAGAACAAAAATCCGAAGGAAGAAGCATAAAGCATCAATTTGTAGTCAAAACTTAATCAACAATGGAAGGATTTTATCCAAGGAATGTAATTAAGAAAAGGGTCCTACAGAGTTAAGTGGTGACTTCAGGATTGGCATGGTGATTTTTACTGTTGGTTAAACACAACAATGATGGAGAATAGGAAAATTCTAAACATCATTGATCATGATGGTTTTGACACGAGGAAACTTCCCTATCCAGGGTTTCAAGTAGAAGGTTGTGGTGATAGATTATGATGCTCCAGTATCTTCCAAATCTAGAAATGGCAGCAACAGGTTTATGTACAGACTTGGCACTAGAAAAAGCGTATGGAGGGTTTTATTTCATGATTGTTTAGACATATTACCTCTGATGTAATTTTTAGAATAAGTTGGTTATTTTGTAAATTCACCACTCGCATAAAACTATTCTTCCATTTGTGTTGGGTTTTCATGAAGTTAAAACTTGCAACTACAAATTTGAAGGGATTGCATGTGCATACTAAGCATTTATTTACAACATGGAATTGGGCTTTTACTTATCAAAGCTCATATTCTTTGGATAGGTTGATGTCAGAAACATACAAGTTGGGTGAAGCTACTATTACAAAAGATCAAGCAATCAAAGGACATTTGGCATAATTGTTGAACAAATTAGAGAATGAATAGCAACAGATCCCTAGAATTTAGTAAGAAAAATACACCTAGTGGTTGAGGTGTCAGACCCTCCAGAGTGATCTTATCTTTAGATTCTATTTCAGAAAATTGGTTCCAGATTTGAAGGCATCAGATTAGTATTCAGTTAGTATTTGAAGGAAGTTAAAAGAAGCAGCAAAAGATTGAAAGAATGGGTTAGCAAGTGATGAAATAATTTTGGCACTAAGAGGACTTTGTTATCTACAATGAAGTCCTTGGGGTTGTTGTAGTTTTCTCTAATATGAAGGATTAATTCATAAATTCATAGATTATCTCAAACAGAGCTATGTTTTCTCTCTTATTTTCTATGTTAAGCTTTCTTTAATTTCATCTTTGTTCTTCTAGGTTAATATGTGATCTGTAGTCAAATTTATTTATATTAAAAACATTAATTTTTACGACCACCACTATTGTTGTTGATTAGAGACTGTGCAGGTTATGTTTCATGTGTTTAATTGATGAATTCACTATTAGTGACCAATCCTTGCACTTGATTTTATTTTGTTGGATTCATTGTTTAGATGCCCAGAAAAACCATTCTTAATCTCAGATCTGCAGAGACTTCCTTACTCTCTGCTAGGCCTGAGGTTTAGTGTTCCTCTCCTTTCTTCCACCTATCATTATCAACAATTGTTCTCTGTTGAATGAGACTCCATGCCCAATGGATTAGGACTCTGTTCTATGAAGTTACAACTTTTTATTCCAGCCCGTTGTCATTATTTTCCTCAACCATGTTTATCCTTTTCTTCAACATTTGAATCTGGCATTTGTGCTTAATGATGTAAGATGATGTCTAGTAACAGTAGGCAGTTAGTTTCCTTTTGTCTTAGAGGGATCCCCTCTGATCCAAGATCCAATTTGTGGCCTAAAGTAGGTTTCAAGATGTCTTAGCATGGTTTCTAAGCAGCTAGGAACCATCTCAAGTTACAACATAAACCATAGGTATCTAACTACCAAAAAAATATCTTTAATGGGAAAGAAGAGGCTAGGAAAAAACCATAAAGAATGATGCCTCAATTATGGAATAAGGAATTTGAGAATAATTGTGGTAAGCAATTGGTTTTAGTTACATCCACATTTGTTACTTGTTATAGCCTTTTAATATTTTTTATTTATAAAAAATCTATTTCCATTTATGTTTCCCAAGGTCATAAGGGTGGGGTTCCATGATGTATGAGTTCATAATTCTATCGGTTTCCCTACTATGAGCACATACAACTACCTCATCTATTTGATACAATGTATATTAGAAACAATGCCACAAAATTCTTATGTAAAATTCTAGATGGAAAGAATAACAAGGACAAAATTGCTAAAGTTATCAACGACTTTGAGGAAGTCAATGTAATGCAACATTTGACTCATCTTTTAGTGATGGACAACATACCAGTCTTCTATGGTTATTAACAAAGAAAGAGAATGATGTTATATGGAAAATTAATTTTTTCATTGGTTTTGCTTTAACACAAATAATATATTAACAAAAAAAAGTTGATTTTGGTAGGACAAAACCTCATGATTGGCATACCTTTATCAAGGTTTGACATTTTCTAATATTGTGATGTTATATATATATATATATATAAACAATTTGTTAACAATATATGTTATTTTCTAATAAGAAA
Source organism: Picea engelmannii (assembly GCA_009831015.1). Lineage (NCBI taxonomy): Eukaryota > Viridiplantae > Streptophyta > Pinopsida > Pinales > Pinaceae > Picea > Picea engelmannii. The sequence goes on from ML826735.1 coordinate 85,537, forward strand.
TAAATGATAAGTATTCTTTCCTTGATGCAATATGTTCTACCTATAGCTCTCCCAAACAACTTTGACAATAACATAAAGCAAGTTATATATGATCTTGGAAAGTACATGAGGTAAGTAAAATTTATAATTGAAATGTTACTTTTAAAACTTGTTGACTTTGGGTTTACTTGAATTCTACAATTTTATGGTCAAATCATGTAATTTATTTGTACTTTTAGGCGGTTGTCATATAAATAAATACATAAAGAAGATATCAAGTATTGGAAGAGAGATATTCCTTGTGTAACGTGTGAAATTCAAAATCATCTACCTCCAATATTTTTCAATGCACAAGAACATTACCTCATACACCTAGTCGAGAAAATTGAAATATCTGGACCCATACACATAAGGTCAATGTGGTTGGTTCAGAGAGGCACTTGAAGGTATTGAAGGATTTTGTTAGACAAAGATTACATCTAGAGGGTTCAATGGTTGAATTATATATGATATATCAATCCCTAGTGTATTTTAGTGAGTATTTTCCCAAGTAGTGGATGATATTAATGTGCCACTCCTTTGGGATGTCAAGTCCACCAACAAATTTGAAGGGAATATGTTGTTATGGAAAGGTAGATGGAAAAAATTGAAAGGTATTAAATTTTATTGTAATTATTATTTTTGTACATATATGTTTAATCTTGATTGATGCACCAAATCTATTTTTTTTCTTCATCTAGGTGGTGGAGAGTGGGATGCACCCCATTTATACATCGTGAAAAATATTGACTAAATGAAGGTATGGATAGAATCATATAATGAAGTGTACCATAGTTTATCATCAATTAAAGTGGTGGATTTGGTTGCAATAGATTATTTATATAGTGATACAAATATAACATAGAAGGAAATTGATATAGAATATGGTGCAAAAGATAGAAAGGTAAACATTTCCTATTGATTTTTAGATTTTAATTCCCATTTTTGTTTTTTCTTTGTCACTCAAATGATATCATACATATATTTATCAATTTATAACGATACATTTATAGAATGTCAAGAATGTATGTGAAACATCACAAATCAATGTGGTGCAATGGTAGAAAATATTACATCAAACAATTAGATGATAAGAAGAAAACTTGTGAAAATGGGATAACTACACTTTTCTAGGTTACTATTATTTTCCACAAGGGTGATAGAAATCCAATCATATTTTATTTGAGTTAATATGGACATTTGGAGTATATATTGGATATATACTTTAAATACTTCAAAGTGGTTCTCTTTAAGGTAAAGTGGTACATATTGTAATTACAAGGTGATTGAAAGCATTGTTATTAATCATAATAATGGATTTACTATGATTAATACTACTAGGTATGAGTTGAATACAAATCCCTATATTCTTCCAAGTCAATGCGAGTAGATATTTTATTCACAAGTTCCAGGTAGACCAAGTTGGTCATTTTTGTTAGATTTTATCCAAAAGGAAGGCATGCAAAGTATATTTTGATAGAAGAAAATGTCCATGAAGAAGATGAAAAAGATGCAATATGAGAGTAGGAAGAAGTGTTGGAAAAAGAGGAGAATGAATTTGGCCATCCATTTATTGGCTCATATCCTATGATTCATGTTAATGGTGATGATTATGTTGTCGATGAATCAGTGCTAAGCATCTTAGATGGTGTTATGGAAAATCCTTTCAATGATTTTGAAAGGTTGGATACAAATTCTATTTTTGATGAATTTCATATTGAATTGGATGAAGTTCAAGATCAATTTGACCTAGATATGTAATAAATATTATTTAATAAATTCAATGGATTCAAATTGAGTACTCTTATCATTTCCCCTTCTTGATTTTAGCTCCTTCTTTATTTATATCTTAATGGTGAATTGCTTCTCACATGCTATGGTACTTTGATGGATAGTTGACATTAGATAAATTTCTTATGTTATTGCCCCTTTCCTTAATCCCACACATTTTGTAGATTATACCTTTATATGTTCTTCTATCCCCATCGGGTACCTCCCTAGGTACCCCACATTATCCCCCTTAGGTACACCATGTTGTAGGTTATCTAGAAATATTTTGCCACTCTACCAATAAGTAATTTTAAAACTCTAGAGGAGATTATATTTGTTTCAAGAATTACATATTTTATATTAAACAAGGACAATCATGTTAAGGTAGGATCTCATCTAGCCCCTCCCCCCTTAAATTACTCTTAATTCCCCATACCCAATCTATCTAGTGGAAAAGAAATCAAATTAACATTATATCATATAACATCTAAAATGACATAAAACGTAGAAAAACATAAATCATAGTAAAACATAATAGAGAAGAAAATGTAGTAAAAAACATAATCATCTCCTACATTTCAAAAAATTCATTAATCTTCTTTCTCTTCATCATCATAAACTTCTTCAGTTTCTTTGTTTGTCACATCTACCTTCTCTCAATTTGCATCAACTTCAAGTTCTTTGTCTAACACATCTACTTGCTCATATGCATCATATTGTTGATATTATCCAACATATCCTTATTTTGGTAAAATATACTTTATAGGCCTTACTCTTGGGTCATACCTAACAACATATTCCTAACCTACTTTATTTGGCACCTGCGAATTGAAAGACATGATCATACTAACTTGGAAGGAAATAAGGATCTATACCTTGCTCAAATAACATGTATTAATCATGGTAAATCCATTAGCATGCTCAATAAAAATTATATCATGATCACTTTCATTCTTTCATAACCTGTACGAATAGACTTTAAAGAGAACTACTTTGAAGGAATTCAAGTCTAACTCAAGTATATCTTCTAGGTATCCATAGTATATATTTTTAGATACTTATAGATACCTGCCACTATTAGAGGAAACATTAGTAAACTGGAAAATTGCATTATCTTGCAATTAGAGGTTTTATTCATATCATCCAACTATTTGATATGAAATTCCTGACCATTACACCATATAGCTGTGTGGTGTTTCACTTGCACTAATATGCCTAATATGTTAAAAATGCATTGTCAGTTGATAAACATATTTATACCTAGTTAATATCTTGAGGAAAAAATAATAACACATGCAATATGAGAAATGTTAGTCCTAAAAATGTTCCTATTTGTTCAGAGGAATGATGCCAATGATCCTTCGATCCAAAAGCCAGGTGATCCAGATTATTTTCGACACGCCATGAGAGAGTAGATATAATAAAGAAATGTATAGATATATCTTGGATATCCAATAATATAACAGAAATGTATCAGATATGCAACCATAAATACATAGATACAATAATACACAATTTTCTATTAATGAGCGAAAATGTACAAAGACTGTAAAAATACAGAGTGAAAGACTCGCTAGAATGGTGGTAGCTTATCTCTGAGAAGAGATATGTCCACTACTCACATTCACAAGAAGATGATTTTACAATGAGGTTCCAAAGGCATTTTATCATAAAGAAAATCCAAAACCCTAACCCCGGAAGATGAAAATCCAACAATTTTGTGGGGCCCGTTTTGGGTAGTTTGGTGTATCAACTTCCCGGGGATGTAACTTTGGCATACGATCTCCATTTGGGGTGCACGATAGCCTGTTGGAAAGGTATCATTGAAGAGATTCATTTTTGGGGCTCAATGAGAGCCTTGAACTATCATTGAGAACATCAATCCCAAAAAAATTCATTTAGGACCTCAAAATGGCCCCGAAAGTTAAAAACTGCTAAAAATAGTAAATTGCCAAAATTTTCAGAAAATTGTTTTGAGCTAGTTGGAAGAGGTGGGTGGCCACCAATATCCACCTATATCACCAGGAAAGGTTTTTAAGGATACCTTTATTTATAAAGGGTGAAATGCATAAATACTTTCTCCTAACATCTCTTTAATACTTTCAGAAAGGATGATTGGGCTTGTGTATGACTAACAGGGGAATTTTTTGTTCCGTTGTACTATAATTTTAGGAATAAAGAATGGGCGACTATGTGAAAAGAGAGGAGCGTATGTAAGGTATCCAATCTGGGATAAATCTTACCAGGTGTATGTGGAGAATAACGTACCGAACATCAAATAATTTAGTAGTTTCCACAATTATGCATTCAAATTCGAATCACATGCATTTCAAAAAAAGAATTGTCCAATACATTCATATAAACAATATTCTACAAATATGAATAATCTAAAAAATACATGAATGAAGATTGGTCAATGACATGAAATCAATCTCATTCATCAAAACTACATACATGTTTACAACATATATGGGCCAAAACGTTGTTGCTAAAAGATTTATTTGATAATTTGAGTACATTACAGAGATGGAAATTGGATCAATTACAATTGAGAAGAAAGAGTGATGGGAGTTACAACCTAATACAACAAAACAATATTGAATCCCTATCAACCTCCATGGCTGTCCTCTCCTAATTTTTCTTTATGCTGGAGCTAGATTGATCTCTCGACCTTGAGGTTCAAACACTCCTCCTCTCTTTGTCTATTGATGATGAGAAAATGAGTCCGATAGCTTATTTATAGCTTCTCCTTATAAGAAAACCACTTCTTGCTTCTTGAAACCACCTCAACAATTTATTTATACTACTTCTTTATCTAATGAAATTATTTATTTTTCTAGTAGAACTTCCAATTAAAGTGAAACAATCACTTTTACTATGGTAAAGTATCCTTTGATTGAAATATTTTTATCCCCAAAGCTGGCTCAATCTGAATCCTTCCATATGAATAGGTCTAAAGGATAGAATTGTTGGGTTGGTTACCTCCTGATTATACAAAATTGAGGATTTTTATCGACTAAAGGAAACATAGTTGTTTCCTCTTAGACACAATCACCTCACTGCATGGTATAGCATTGATTGGCCCTTGGGTCCTCTACCATCTATCTCAGTCGGAGCCAGAAAATGCAGCTATGTGTTAAGATAATTTATAGGATAACCTGTTGTTTCCATTTATGAATGAGTATGAATAAGAGGGGGCCTTCCTCCCCTATGTGAGAATAGTTAGAATTTCCAACACATCTGAAGCTAATATCGCCAATAAGACTTATCAGGGAAAGAATCCCCTGCAAGTGAATCACCATCCATTAGAGAAGAGTTCAGAAAGAATAATTCAATGAAGAAGAGATGTTTGAAGATGGTGATAACTGGTCATGTGGACCTTAATTATAGCACCATGACGTGTTGTGAAAAATATGACTGGTCGAACCCATGATTGATCAAATATGTGCATAGTAATGAAGATCAGGAACTACAATGTGTAAGGAATGACCAATGATATCATTACCCATTAGTTGTATCTGAAATGACGATGATTACCAATGATTTTCCTTAGATTGGACTAGTCAATCGTGGCACACAATTCTTATGATGTTTACGACAACCTTTCTCACACGGGAAAATACGTTAAGGTAATGATTTATTCATTTTTTAAATGGTTTGGGGACACGCGCCACTTTAATCTTGGTTACCTCACCAAATTTTAGAATCAAGTGAAAATTTGAATGACATCATAGGTGACATCGTCAATGTACAACAAACACGTGGTGGTTTTTCATTGGTCTAGATGTATTCCTTGTTGGCATGTCTATCAAGCTTGACGACACTGGGTTGGTCCATGTGTCTCCCTGTAATCCATAATCTCTCTATGGTGACTGTGTGGATTCATCTAACTATGCAATGATCACTTGATATGTGTCTAGACACATGATATCTAGTTCGAAGCATGGTAATTTATGATTGGTCCACCTCACCTTCCATATAGACGTGGGCCATGTACTCGAGAGCATGGGTTTCGAGATACCACTGGTGGTATCACATGGGTACATGCATGGTTTTCTTATGGAAAATGGTCATGTGAAACCAATGTACATAGGAAACATATCAAGCCTTGGAACCACCCTTCATATGCCCAAATTTCATTAAATCCTGAGCAAGTTGTGGATACAATGTGTGTTGTATGCTATAGATATCGTGAGGCGGAACGTGATCAGATCTGAACCAATGATTTCTTTCTGCGTATGATGTGCATTGAAATATTGACCCTTATCACTTGTTCCCAACTATTGGTCATTGATATAAGCCCCTTTGATTCATGCACGATCTTATGGGTGTGTCAATTAATCCCCTAGAGGCTTGTTTAAGCTCTTTCTTGCAGAATTTAGCCATTGTTCCTTCCTTTTCCACCTTTTCCATTCAATAAAAGGACCTTTAAAGAAAATTATTTCTATGGTGCAGGCTCCATTGGTCTTCTTTTCTTACAATATTTTCTCCACAACTAAAACTATCTCTAAACCAACAGTTCCTATGAAAAACTTAAATCTTGTACTAACAAGAAAAAAACTAAAAAATTGTGGGTAATTCTTTCTTGACTATCTTTTGCATCATATGTGAAATCAATTTCCCTCAACATGAGATTGGTATATTGATAACAATGAGCTCTCAGACTCTACTAACCCATCCCATGATAACTTACCATAAATTTTTGTACAACATTCTATTTGTACATTCATCTAGTGAAGATTATTCACAATGTATAGATCTAGTACATCCCACTCTCAATCACTTGTATGAAGAAATAGCAGTTAAACAATTATGTACCAATAAAACTTAAGAAATGATGGATGAATAAAAAATAAATAAGTACGATGTTGATAAAAATTAATATAAAGTATTATAGCTCTCTATTGTCTAATCACATTTCACTTTCCTCTCTTTACCTTTCCCCAACAAAACCTCATTTTCATATTTTTTAATGGATTTTACATCCCAAATTTGAGGTACATTTATATCTATTACTACTTTATAAATATACTCACTAATATAAACCAAGGATTGATATACCATATATCCCTCAACCAAAGATCCCTCAATACGTGATGTTGTCTAAATAAATATTTCACTACCTTCAAGTGCCTCTCTACCATCCACATTGACCTTGTGTGTATAGGCCCACATATTTCAATCTCCTCAACTTGGTGTATAAGGTAGTGTTCTTGTGCATTAAAAAAGGTCGTAGGAACCCCAGATGGGGTGATAGTACAACCCATATGTCATATGGAAGGGACCGATGATGACCATCATGGCACCAGCCACGTGCCCTTCCCTCCCTCCCGCGCCATACATTTAACGTAGCTCCATCACAAACATGGCACAATTACTCCTAGTGCGCCCTGCTTTGGCCTCCCATCCCCTCGATGGATCAATACGTTGGATCAGTCTTTACTCTTCTCGCGTGTGTCATATTCCACCAACGATATTTTCACCATGAATATCACCAGTCGTTCTCGCAGCTCTATTCAATTATGGTCGAGTCCTCCAGCAGATTGCGCTCTCCCCTGTTGCTCCTTGGCTTCCTTAGATTTCTTCCTGTGCTTGCTAGCCCTTGCCACACCTCAATCATGTCAAGACAGCAAGGGAAATCCAAACATGGCTCAGCTTGGCATCCAAATCGACCGTGTTTGGAAATTAGACCCCTGTCAGCCCCTGCACCCTCTCACAGTGCATCACCCTCCTCGATGTAGTATGGCCATATCCCTAGTAGTCTTTCACCCCTCTCCTCGCCCCATGGATGTAGGATCGAATGGTTCGATCTCTTGGGAAATTCTCTAGGTTTCAACCTAGGGCCAATTTCAGACTTGGCATCCTCCTCGCAACCAACTCCAGTTATTCCTCCCAATTCTCCAACGAATTTGACACATGAGCCTTCGCCAGTCCGTTCGCCCCCGGTCCAAGCTTTGAGTAAAGGATTCAGTGCCAGGCATGGACATCAACAAGAGAATCCTCACTCCTGCTCAGACTGTTCCTCCTGCACAAAGATACAAGAAGGCCTTGATATTCTACAAGGCATGGTGTTCGAATTATGAAAGGATTTGGATGACCTGCATTTTCGTTTCGAAGTCTTGGACAGGAAGGGAATACAATTCCTGTAAATGCTTTCAGCCTTGCATGGAAATTTCCACCCCTCAGATGTGGAACCAAATGCACCAATGTATGAACAACTGATATTGGTACCATCTACGCACAGGCATCCAGAGGAGGAAGCAACACCACTAGCTACACACAGGCATCCAGAGGAGGAAGCAACACTAGACACGGCTCCATCGCTCCAAGCCACTTCCTGGGATGCGGGGCCACGCTACAAGCCTACAACCTGAACTGCACAAGTGTCTCTTTGCATGGTCTGTTGAATGTTTAGATTACATTTTTCCACTTGTTGCTTTTAGTTATATCCTGTTTGGTTTGACTTATGTCAGTCTTAGCGGAAATAGTAAATCGGTTTCCCCCATGGGGCGATGTTACTTCTGTGGTTAGATTTTGTCTTATGACTGGTATTTTGATACATTGGTTCCAGACCTGGCAGGCTAGTTGAATTGGTTTCCCCATGGGGCAATTTAGTTATTACAGTCTGGGTTAAACTACTAATGTTGTAATTTTTTTTTATTTTGGAAGGCTTTTTATACAATCTTACTTACAAAAAAAAAAGGTTGTAGGAATATACTTTTGCAATTCACACATTAGTTGACAAATTTCTTTTTTCCAATGCCTTTATCTTCTTTATGGATTTAATTATATGACGATCATCTACACATGATGTAAGAAACTACATGATTCAAAACAATAACAAGTATACATACAATGCAAGTAAATCACATGTATGCAAGTTATGTAGCTAACCTTTCAATTATAAATTGTGACTTACCACATATACTTTCCAAGATAATATATAACATGTTTTATGTTGTTGTTAAAGCTTTCTAGGAGAGATAGAGGTAGAACATATTGAAACATAGAAGTAATCATTATTTTTTCCCAAAATTCAAAACAATGCCCAATTTCTACAAAGAGGAATAACACTACGAGAATTTACCAATACACATTAATAAAGTCATGCTAAATATGATTTTTTACTCCACCAAATTCACCTTTCTTCGTTAATATATTCTTCATGTTTCTAAATAAAAACCAATGGGAAATTTAATTTTATAAATGGTGTCTTTTACATCATTCCTTTATTACTCTATAAATAACCATGGAATATTGTTTGGTTTCCATCGCTAGAATAATAAATCAAATTTTGCATTACATGATTGGATTCATGAATGACATTACAAAATTTGGTGATTTTATCTTTGTTACTCCTTCCATCTATGATTCTCCATGATGTTTCTATAGAATTTTTTCTAATATGCATTGTATCACAAATGAGTTACTTGTAGGTGCTCATGGTATGACAACTTACTAAATTATATGGACTATATTTTCATTCATCACGGAACTCATTAATGTGTTGACAACTTTTATGAAACATAAAGGAAAATAAATTAAATATTAGATACAATACAAAAAAATGAATATAAATACAAGATGTATAACATTACATATGATATGAAAACCAATTGCTTACCTTGATTATTCTATTTATACTCCAATTTCCATACTTGAGATGGCATTCTTCATGGTTTTCTTCTAGTCTCTTCCTTCCCATTAAAATATGTTTCTTGGCAATTTTATATCAATGGTTCTTAGAGAGCAAGTTCTTATACTCATCAAACACCTCTTTTCCTAAACTTCTTGAACTTGGATATATGATTCTGAGACCTCATACTAGACATGCAAATTTACCCTTTGTTTGATTACCTACAAGATGTGGAATTATGTTATTACTAGTATACAAATAAATTATTCAAAAAATTCATAAATAATTGATAAAATTATGTATTGTTAGAGTGCGATATTTACAAAACAAATGTGTTATCGCCAACACATCATGAATTTTCCATGGAATTGAAATTGTTCTTTCCCTACTAGTTTATAGATGCCATGCATATTGATACCACCCATAACTTTATAAGTTTGTGGTGCCCCTTTTTACCTCACTACGTTTACAAAACCAAACTTATCTTTGAGGGTGTTTCTTCACAAATGACTTGGTTAATAAATTTTATTATGACAATCAAACTAAATTTTATCTGGATTTATTAGAATTAAAAAAATGTGAAAATGTTTAAAATAAATGCATGAGATGTTTTGATGAACAATTATTGAAATTATTTGTTAATTTAATAATAATGATTAGTAAGTTGATGATTTACATGGGATTTGTGTGTGTGTGTATTACAAATGTTACTAATAGTTTCCTGAGTTGACAAGTGTCACGTCTACATTGTGTTCCTAGCCAAATCTTGCAATTGTGCACCTCTTGAGGGCATGTGGTACCACCACGTTTCTCACTTGGATACTTGGAAACACCAAGGATACCTTTTCTGGACTACACCTCTTCACCTAGAGAATACCCATACTTTGTTCTAGGCTATGGGTGAGTCACAGTCCTACTCTAGTACAACTCTTGTATACTTAGTCAATTGTTAACAACTTAACACTTAGTCATATTTAAGACTACATCCATCAAACAAAGAGAGCAATTGTGAGATAGATAAGAGAAACATAGATATAGTGTGAGCAACAAAAAATGTGCCTAAAACCCGAGTAAGTCCTTTTTATTGAATTTTTTTTACAATATGAGAAATATCGGCTTGGTTTAAAACTTGAGAAGAGTCGCAGGACTTGCATCACCTCACCAAGACACTCATACATAAATTAATCACACCAAGACTCTTTGTCACAACCTTTCATGTTCCACCTCAGATGTGCCCTCAACTGTAGACTTATCGTCTTTTATCTATCACAAGGCTTTGCATATACCTACAGTTATATCCCCTAGCACACCTCCTCATACATGTGAAAATAATTCCCCCAAACTCACCCAAAAATAAGGTTTCCCCGACTCTTCTCACATAATCATTTCAAGGCAATACAAGTATTCCCATGTGGAGCAACTTGGATCCTTGGGGGATCTCTCCCCTCTTCTTCTAAGTCTACCTCATAATCATAGATTTGATATTGATCTCCTTGTTATTCAAATATTCTTTCATTGGTTGTGCACCTTGTTCTCTCATAGGGACTCCAAAGGTCACCATCACGAATCGTCATGTCCTTTGGGGGTGTTACCCATGATTTTGGTCATCATGATGATGTATTGATGATGGTGTATTTCAGGCTCTTCATTAGAACTTTTTTCTGAGAAAAGTTACTTTCATCTCTTTCCAGAAATCACATTTTTGAGGACTGTTCGCAGGCTGCTAGTATATTTTCCTGCGAGAATGCATGATTCTCACAGGCTGCCTTAAGCCAGGGTGAGAGAAGTTCGCACTGTGTTGTATTTCTAGGGTGCGAACTCTTTCTAAAGAAGGGAAAAAGATGAATTCTCGAAGCTTCTAGAAGGGAATCTTCTAGAAGGATGAGATGGCATTCGAATGGTTACCTAAGTACTGGATTCC
>ML826736.1:0-62701 GCA_009831015.1 Picea engelmannii
CGCCTCAACCTCCTCGAGTTCTGACCATCCTGTGTGCTTTGACCTGCATCAGCCAAAGTTGTCAGGGTGAGTTCCAGGATGTTTTAAGTCGGTGCTACTAAACTTTAGAAACAGGGTTAGGCGTAAGTTTTCTTTACTTGTCTATAAACAGACGTTACTGATACCAGGGGATTGGCTCGGTTAGGGTTAAGTTTAAGCATCTAAGCTTCGTTTCGTTGTCCCTACGAAACTACTATTGGTTTTCTTTGCCCTGTGGCTATGCTATCTTGCGCCTCACTTGCGACTTCCTAAGCTTACGCTCCTAATCTAAGTCCTAACGACACCTTAACTAAATATCCTCCAATGCTCGACTCGGGAGCTTTTCCTTGGCGCATAGTTTCGGCGTTGTCGATTGCTCAATCGCGATTTGTCATTGACTTTGACTGGTGGAATGGAGTGGAGGGACTTGGCGTTTGGCTTGTTTGAATCGCCGATTTTTTTTTTGTTTTGAAGTGCGCGCCCTATGAGCCCGTTTGTAAGATCCTCCACTCTGTGTCTTGATTCCTGGCATTCAGGCGTTTGCTCATGGTTAACTCGTGTTGTATTGCAGGTTCTTGGCTCGATGCGTAGTGCATGAAGAAGGTATCTTTGTGGGATTCCTGTCATAGCACCTTATCACTTGGATTTGCGCTTGATTGAAGATTATACTTGGCATAATTTATGGCGCCTTTGTTGCTGTCGACTTGTGTATTGTGTGGCAGGTTGCGTGGCGCTGGAGCATGGCCCAAATTTTAAATATAATTAATTAATTAATCCTCATAGTTAGAACTATAATTAAATTATATCCTTAAAATTTAATACGTAACATAAAAGAAAACTATATTTTATTTAAACTATAGTCATATTAATTTTAAGAACCAAGGTGTGGTGTATTGGTAGGCGGACTTTGTTAAGGCATAGCTGGTGGAGGAAGTCCGGGGTTCAAACCCCATGGAATCCATTTAAATTATACCTAGCCTTTTAACTATTATTTTATTAATCTTTAAAGAACAAGTGCGGGTATGTTGGCTAGCGGAGCGTTTCAAAGGCTTTTGCATTGGGGGAGGTCCAGGGGTTGAATCCCGCGGACTCCTCATATTTATTTATTTATTTATTTTAATTTAATTTAACTAATTTTTAACTTAATTTAATGTAATTTATTTATCTTAATTTAATTTCAAATTTAAATAAAATAAATAATAATAATAATAATAAAATAAAATAAAAACTTATTTTATAACCCCCCCCCTTTTTTTTTGTTTTAAAATTATAATTAGAATTTAATATATAGAAAATAAAATAAAAGAAATTTAAAACAATTAATTTGTTATTATTAAAATAATGGTAAAAAAATAACCAACAATAACAAAAAATAATATAAATTAAACTGCTCGTGAAACTACATGGCATCGTGGGTCCTCGCATGAGGCCCACGTGCTCGGCACACCTATCCCTCTCAAATTTAACCCTGTCATTCCTCTACCGCCTCTCCACTTTGCTTTGCTCGCTCGCCATGGCTCGCATCCTCGCCATTGTTCTGAGCACTCTGCTTCCCTCCGTCTACTTCAGCCCCCATTACCGTTCGCTCAGGAGTCTGTAATCTGGCAATGGCGGATTCTCCCCCTCGTTAGCTCTTCTTCTTTGAGACTTGACGTTGGCGCTGGCTTGTGTGTTTGCTGTTAGTGCATGACATGGTACTTATCCTCAGTGTTGGGTATTTGTAGGCTGGGCGATTTGAGGTTGCATGGCTTGGAATTTCACCAGAATAGTAGATTTATTTGTTAACAGGCGTCATAGCGACATCTAAAATACTCCAAATATGTTCAGTCTTTTATCTAGGGTCCGTTCAAGCATTTGGTGGATGATGAGACACTGGTAGCTTTACCAGCTAGCAAATACCTCCTAGGTTACTCTTGTCGGACTTATTGGTGGCAGCTATTGACCACTGGAACTTAGTTTTGTTGCTTGGGACAAACCAAAGGAGTATCTATGCGCCTAACCAAAGGCTAATCGTACCGTACGTCAATTTCGAGCTCGGCTCAGCCTATAAGAAGGCATTTGAAAACGACCAATATTTCCGCAAGAAACTGGTTTACATTGGACTTATGGTTAAATACCTTTCCGATTATTTCATAATTTATTGATATAGTTAACTTCGGGATGGTCTCGCGCGCAGGAATTTGAGCTCTGCGTGTATAAGCTGCCACGGCAATGGGCCTTTCAGTCGAATACAAAATTTGGAGTGGTGACTTACAGCTCGCTTTTGGCCGAGGAGATGGTCAGGTATATGGTCTCCAAGGGTTTGTAAGGTAAGCGTTTGTGAAGACATAACCGTTCTGCGAGACAGACGGGTTTATTTTTTTTTGCTCGTACGCAGGTCTTTTTTTTTTTTTTNATGAAAATGGTGGGTGGGACCTTCCTCAGTAGTGACGGTCAAAATGACAGCTGACAAAAATGTAAATGGCCGTCCTCAACAAGAGAGGTTCGAATCCGGCAGGCTTATAATTTCTGATGCAGAGTTGCACAAATTCAATGAAGGAGAAGAGCTACGAACCACTTAGACCGATCAGGATTGGACGTACATGATCGCAGCATCCCTGCCTAATTACTATGGGGTTTGTAAGGTAAGCGCCAGGTTCCACCATTTTTTTTTTTTTATATATATATTTCTTATTATTTTTTTTTTATCTCAATCTGATTTCAGTACCATCGTTTTTCTGGTGTATATGCACAGCTTAAGCTCTTGCAATATGGTAACTTCATTAAAATGAAAATACTACAGCTCTCAGGAAAGTTTCTTCTTCTAATGCAATAACAGCCCTTGATTTTTTTGAGGTTGTCAGTTTTTGTTTTGACTCGTAAATTTTTATTTGAAAAAAAAACATGGTTAAGTTTTTTTTTTTGGCACCTTTTTTTTTTGTTTGAAGTTTTGTTATGGTCGGAAACCGTTGGCACATTCTTGAAGTTTGAAGTTTTATTTCAGCATGACTCTATTGGCTATTTTGCAAAGTTTAAAGTTTTACATAGCCCAGTAAACTCTTTCAAAGGGATTGTCAAAACCATTGGCACTTCTCCAAATTTCAAAGTTTGATGTTTACAAGTGCCCTGATGAGCATTCTAATTAAAACTTTTCCAGGTTTGAATTTGTTAAATTCCCCAATATATTATGGGGCCTTTTCAAGATTCAAGATATTAACCTTTCTGATACATTGCATCCCTTTTCAAACTTTGAAGTTTAGCTTTGGTCCGATAGCTTTGCTCTCCATTGAAAAATAGACTTTTAAAAATTAACAAATTAATTTTAGCATGCTTCAAATCCACTGCTAACGTAAGGTACTGTGCAATGAATACGCAGGATCTTCTTGGGATTACATTGAGATTTTATAGGCTTTAGATAAGATATAACTGCTCTCCCATGGTCATAAAAACATAAGTGTTTGAAATCTTGACAACAGAATTACGACAAAGGAAGAGCATTTTCAGGAAATACCCAAAATATTTCTGTAACATATTTTTTTTTTAATTCTTTTTTCATTTATATCTATATATAGCTTTGTTTATATACTCAATTAATAGTATGTTTCGTTTGGTTGCAGGTTAGGCGGGAGGGGAAATTGAGCTGGGAAAGTGGCCCTTAAGGCTCCAGTATTTCAACCTTTCTCTGATACCAGATGTAGGGACCCGGATTTCATTTAAGCTACCATAAACTAAAACAGAGCGGAAATTTTTGAAACTTACTAAAAATTTGTTTACTCACGCATATTCATTCCCAGATTTTGATAAACACAATAACATTTTCCAAACAATTTGCATAAAAATTTAAATCTACATAACAATTTGCAAACAAGTTAAATTTAAGCAAACACTTCACAATTTTGAGTTGAAATACCTGTCACTGATGCTACTATCCGTAGCAGCTTGAATCTTCGCTTGAACACCCCAAAACCACCACCCTGCCGACCAGTACGCCTGGCCCTAGGAAATCTACGGATGTCCTAGCCCTCCGAGCCCAAAACCCCTCAGCCCCCGGTGTGCACTGTAAATCCCACCCTTCTAAATCAGTCTCCAAGCTCCCAAAATCTCCTCTCGTAAAACCCTGAATGAATGCCCCCAAAATGAATCCTCCTCCTTCCCCTTATGCCTCCATCACCGCCCCCCGAACCTTCACTCCTTACCAACCACCTTATCCATTCATTAAAACCTTATCCCTTCATTTAGTTCTTTATTAATGGTCTTATCCTCTTTTAAGTATTCCTTTTAACGTATGGGTTACGTTATCCCTCATGAGATACGTAACCCATTTAACCTTATTTATGTTTTTATCTTATTTTCCCTCATTGGTTTATTTCATAATTAATCAATTACTTTATTTAATAATTAATTAATCACTAACCATTAATTTAATAATTAATCATTTAATGTCTCTTTTAATAATTACTCATTCATTAACCCCTAATCAAGGAGTTAATCATACTTCATCTAAGTATAATCAAAATAATTAATTAATAACTTGTAATCAATTAAGGTTATATAATAATTAATTATAATTTAGCCAATGTTTAGGTTTATTTATGAAATTATTCATAGTAATAAGAAAAGGGTCATTACATCAACATAAAGGAAAAGCATTAGGATATGGTTTCATACTTTCTTGGTATATACAATAGGGTTAGGATGACATCTAAAAAATCCAATGTCAAGATGAAAGATGTCCATTTTAGCATACCAAGCTTGAGGAGCTTTCTTAAGACCATGTTGAGTCCACAACACACCCTAAAATTTTAGTATTATTGGGTACCTCTTTTTCTTTGTTTGAAAATACTAGCATTGCTCATAGTTACATACTTTTGATATTTCACCATGTCATGTTTTCTTTTAAGGTATCTTATGCATTTGTTGAATGAAAAAAGACAAAAAATATTGTGATTTGAGAAAGAACAAAAAACAATACAAATCATATACATGAAAAAAAAAAACATACTATTTCCTAAAGTACTGATAGAACCATCGATAATCAAGAAAAACCCATTGAAGATCAGTTTTATCCAAATGTTCACACTGACAAACCCTTTTTGCTTGAAGGCCAATAATCTTATTGAGGGTCGGCAGGAAAATAATAAGTAGTAAGTTTTCTCCAAACACCAATGATAAAGCTTCTCTTTTTTCCAAAGTTTGATAAATTGTGGGAAACTACCTTTTTGATATACCCCAATTTTTTTTTTAACGTAAATCGTTTCTCTGAAATATGATAATGAAAATGAAGCACGCTGATGGTAAAATCGATGATCAATGACAAAGTATCATAAGCAATTATTTGTTGAAATACCACAAGAATATTCAAGGAATATTCTTTTTGGATTTTCAAGAAGGAGTATCAAAACAACATCTTTAAAGGGTTCTAATGCATTTTTGGCTGAACTATGCCAAGTGAAAGAAAGCATGTTGATGAAGCTGATGGAAAATTCTCAAAATATAATTTTTGGGATTGGTGAAAAGGTACCAAAATAACAAAATTTTTCAACCTTCGATAGATGTTTTTGATGAGTCCTCATAAGCGAAGTAAAGCATGCCAAAAATAAATGATTTTCAAAAGGGCCAAAACAGGTAGAAAATTACTTGATTACCCACCGTCGATCATCAAAGCTCGTCTAATGTGAATTTAGTGGTTAACGTTAGCATTTAAACTAGAATATTTGTAGGATTTGATTGAAATGATTGATATCTTGCTCTAGATTTGGGCCTTGAATCTGTAAATTTGAACTCAGATAATTGATTTCCTCATTTGCATTTGATTTCCTAGTGTTCATCACCGAGAAAACTGTTATATGAAACTACTGATCAATATTTTAGTTTTTGAATCATAAAGGGTGTAATTAGCAATTGAATTTCAGTTCTCTGCATCCTTGTATAGAATGTTATGCTATGTACATAAGAAGAAACCTTGTTCAATGCCAAAAAGGCCAAGTTAAGTGAACTGCTAGTCCTAGGAGTGGCCATATCACATGCTACTATAGACAAGTCTAAAGTAGAGGAAAGGGAAGTTGAAGAAATGCGAAGATAATTGGATTCTCTCAAGAATCAGGTACTCTATTATAAAGACACCACACAAGTTGTATCAATTCCGAGGGATGGTTCACAAGTTGAAGATGGTAGAAATGATGAATTAGGCTTGCAGACCGAGATATTTTCATCAAATTTAACATCTCTTCTAATAATTATTTCATTGTGTTTAGGGGGATGGATTCCATTTTACCTAACAGTGGGAATCACACTCGAATATGAGGCCTAGTTAGAATCTTATCCATTTGGAATAGTGTGATTCTCTCGATTAATGGTCTGACAACCTTTCAATGGTCTTTAAGATTTTGTCAATTTTATTCGCTTGGTATTTTCTGTTTTTTGGGAAAAGTTTTTCTTATAATTTTTTTTAGAAGATAATTAGGATTAAGGATTGGGTGGTTCCCAAGAAGGATTTATGTCAACTAATCGAACAAAATAAAGCATGATGAATAACACAATTCTTCTTAAAGCTAACTTCTTAGAAGAAACATGGTAATAAATAACAAGGAAAATGATATATATATATTCTCCTTCGAAATAATTCTTTGGAAATACTATAGAACGATCAATACACATGCATGAAAATAAAAACCTAAATATATGTTAATTATAAAGAAGTAATCTAGATTTATTAATCATTTTAGCTAAATCCTCGAAGTATATTAACATGCAGATTTAATCAAAGACGAGAAATCAATGGAAGTAACATTCCTTCACAAGATATCTTGGTCATAGAGTTTCTTACTAGACATTTATATAAGAAATATAAAATGTAGAATAATCCACACTGTAATAAAAAATCACACATTTGGTCCCAAAATCAATTGTAGGCTCTAGCAGAGTTTCACCATTAATTGTAGAAATAATTATTGAATACAATAAGTGGAAAATTATTTTCTTCCCAAACGGTCCCTTCTATTGGGAATACCCACTTATTTATACAATTTCAAAAACCAAAAGAAAAAACCACATTAGTGGGACAAAATAGATGGACAACAACTTGATTCATGATGTCTCGGGTGATCTAGATGTCCTATGGCCTTCATTCACATCCACATAGTCGACCCATTCTTTGAAATTTTTGGTGCAACTGTCAACGAAAGGGAACCAATGCTGATCCATTGACATTCTTAACTTGTGTTTACTATCATGGAATCAGAGAGTATATTTCTACATTCTTCTAGTCAACCGCTCCATTTGATCGATGATTCTAACTTGGACAATGGTGTACCTTTTCATGTGCCCTCATTCTACAATGGAAAATTTTCTGATATGATCCTTATAATTTAAGCATAGAGGGGCTTCTGCAGTGAAACATATTAGATATCATTTTCGGGATTAACTACGTAGTGTAAGTCATTAATCTATCACCCATATCCATGAGTATTAGTGCAATGAGTGCTAAGTGGACTATTCAAATCATGAGAATTATTGGTCAGTTGCAACTAATACTCATGGATATGGGTCATAGATTAATGACTTACACTACATAGTTAATCCAGAAAATGATATCTAATATGATCCTTATACTCATTGGACGACTGCCATAGGTCGACCGATACTTCATCAATTGATCGAAATTCTATCGGGGAGCTAAAAGTTGGAAATTAGAGATTTTCCATCGATTAGTTCAACTTCTCCCAAAATCACTAGAAATATTCCCACTCTTCTTCCACTTTATCTTTGGGATCATCCAAAATCCTAGCCTAATGTTTAGATGTTGAGTGCATTTGAGCCAACCACTCATCCGATAATAACTCTATATTCTAATCCTCAGCCCATTTATTTTTCTGTATTGCTCGGATGAACGCAAATTTATCCAAGGAATCGACTCCTTTCTTTGCCCACCAAAGCATGTCCTTATATGTGATCTTTAATAATAAGGACTCCTCCTGAAGAGTTACTGCCTTCATTACTAAGTCTTCCTACACCTTGAGGCATTTTTCATTTACTTATAGAAAGTATTTCTTAAAGTTTGTTACCCCTCCAACTTCTTGATGATATTGAACTTGGTGTTTAAGAGAGTTTATTTCAACCTCGACTTTCTCTAGCTCTATTTATTCCATTACTGCCTTTTCAAATTAGGCATGTGATATGGCTAATTCTGTTGAATAGATTTGGATCATCCTATATTTCTTGGTGTCTATGATGACTTCCTCTATGGTGCATAACACACCACTGTCCAATGTGGTTTTCCTTTTCCTGTGGGTCCTCTTGACAATAAATATTTTCTTTAAATCCTAATAAAAAAACTCTAAGTCAACCACCTCCTCAAGAATTTGAGGGATAGGTTGATCACCCAATGCAAATACATTGCTCAGACTCCCAAAAGTATATAAGTGTCCTGATACAAATTCCCAAGTTAGTTCTTTGGTTGGACAGTCCTTTCTTGCATCCTTTTCTTTCTCACTAGAATTCTCATCATTTGTAATAGTTTTCTGGGTTTTATCCTTGGTTTCCTCATCCGTAGTTTGTCCCAGGGATGCTGAGCCTTATGGTAAACTCTCTCCTAGATTCTTACTTTCTCCATCATTATTTGAAACTTGCTCAAGGGTGTTTTTAGTATCTTGTTTGTTTCCCTCATCATGCTCTGTATTTTCTCCACTTGTATCATTTTCATTATTCTGATTATTTTTCATCTCACCATATGTCACAATGCCATGGTTTTGGTCTCATTGCTTCTTACCATCTCGATTGATTTCAACATGTTTTCCACTATCTCTCTCCCTTTATATTCTAGTAATGACACCTCTAAGTCCTTCCCACAAAGTGGGCCATGATCTTGCTCACTGCTTTTTGATGAAATATCACCTTTTTTTTGGTGAGAGGATTCATTCTTGTAGGAGTGAGAAGTATCATTCTATTCATTCCCATCTTGATATATTCCTACCTTTTTCTCCTTCAATAGGATTGTTGGAGTTTCCTCTGTACTAGCATTTTCATTGATAACGGGGACAATGGATTCTCCCCCTTTCTCTTCATATCCCATCAAATCAATGAATTTCTCAGGCTTCATAGCAGTGGTTGGTTTTTCTCGATCCTTCCCAAGTTTATGCTCCTGTTCTACCTTTTCATTCTCCAACCGTTCTAATTCCTCTTTCTTATGTTGTTTCTCTTCTTATTGTGTCCTTTTCATCTCATTGGTCCATTCCTACTCCTACTTCAACTTTAATTCCTCTTATTGTTGTTAGGACTATTCTTCCTGATCTCTTGTCTTCTTTTAAATGAATTCATGCTCCCTTTGTTTCATTTATTATTTTCCTTCTTTACTCAATAAGTGATTTTTGTGCTACATATTCCTCATATTTATTTCTCTGTTCCTCTTGGAGTCTTCTCTCTTCTTCTTGCTCCTTTAGTATTTTTTCTTGTTCTTCCTGCAAAGCTTGTTGTTCCTTCTATGTTATGAGCTCTTCCTCTCCTCCATGTTTCCCTTTATTATCCCATTTTATAGAGGAAACTCCAATATTTCCCATTTTGATTTGCTCCTCTAAGAGCAGAGAAGAAAATATAGTTGCATTCAGGTTGGACCTTCTCTTCTCCACCTCTTTCCAATATTGGGAATGCTTAGTGAACAGTTCTTCTTACCAATTTTCATGAGTGTATGGCCAATTCAAGACCACTTGCTCTACATGCTTTGGAACTAGTCCTTTGGGATCATGCTTTATATACCTCCCTGTCATGATCCTGTATTCTAAGTGAACTTGGCCTTCTTGCTTGGCATGATTGATATCTTTTACCACATAGTACCCAAGTTGAAATCCATAAAGGATAAAAACATCTTCTTATCCTTCAAAAGGGTGGCATTGAATCCTTGCATGATCGTTTGATAAAAAAATTCTTCGATAACCAATCTATCAGGTACATACATAGGTAATAAGTGTGGTGGGATAGTGGCTCCACAAATTCTTAAATAGGTGTGTTTCTTCTCAAAGTACCAGTTTCCAATTCAATTCAAGATTTTTTGGCATGTTTGTATAGTTTAAGACACTCTTTTACAAATACAAGAAAACATATCCTAGGCATGAAAAATTCATAAATTTGAGGACAAAACCTTTTGTACTTGTTTTCCCAGAGCATCCTAAAATACACATGGACAAGTGGTTCAAAAATCTGTCAACTAAGTGACAACCCAAGGAATATGTTCTATCCACACAACACATCCAATAATAATGAGACCATGTGGAAAAAAAGAGGGTCACCAAGTTTTTGGGACTATGCTTGAGAAATATTTAGACTAAGCTATTTATAAATGACACCTCTCCAATTGAATTTCCTACCCCAAATTTCCACATAGTAGACCAAAGGTAACCGAGTTTATGAGAATTGGGAGCATTCCCTTTCTCCATACAAACTACACAAGAGAATCATAACATACATATATGTTTCCCTCAAACCGGAGATGGCATACCCACCGGTGGAAAATTTATAGTTGATGTCCAGATTATTTTTCTACAAGAGTTTTGTAGGCCAAAAACATGTCAAACACTTCACTCTTAAGTTTTACGAAGTAAACCCAAATGCATCTGGAAAAGTCATCAATGAATGTTAAGAAGTACTTGCACCTAGCGAAAGAAGGAGAAGAAAGAAGACCACACAAAACATTGAGAACAATATGTAAAAGGGTTGGGGTGTGCCAAGAGGAACTTTTATTAAAATTATCTCGATAATGTTTACTGAGAACACAATCAACACAAACACCATCTCTACAAAAAATGAGAGGAAGACTGGTCACCATATTTTAATTACATAGTTGCTACAATGAGTGATAATTTAGATGACCAAACTGCTCAGGACAAAGTTTGCTCAAGTCATCTCTATGAGAAACAAAAAATAATGGAAAAGATGACGAATGAAGGTTTTCAAATTTGTACAATGTCATGATATCATCAACAATTCCAATGGATAAGACACACTTAGGATATTTTAAATCTTTGATTACAACTTGGTGAGGTGAAAAATCTATTGTTTTACCTTCACTTGAATGAGTGATATGATATATTGATAGAAGGTTGTGGGAAAATTACTTGTTACACATAATACATCATTAGAATGACCATCATCTACCTAGAATGTTCTAGACCTAACAAAATTAGGAGATATATCATCACCAACATATATTTGTTTATTGTTACATTCATTAAGAGAAGAAAAAATTGATTTATTTTTAGCCATATGATAATATGCTCCAACCACTCATAAGAATAAGAATTAGATTTTGCATTTAAGGAAAAACCAAAAGCGGAAAGTGCATGTCCATGAGAGGAATAATTAGAAGAAGAAGAATCGAGATTGATGCTTTTCTTATTTTGATGCTTTTGAGGCTTCCATATTTTTAAAACATTTAGACTTCAAATGACATTTTCACCAACAAAAATTGCAATGCATGTCAATCTTCTTACTTTTTGATTTTGGTCTTTTGTCTCCATTGAGAGTAGGAGTTGGTTGATGTGATAATTCCCAAGACCTAGGTGACTAAATTCCTTATGATCTCAATCAAACAAATAGATTGCCGAATTTAATTATTGTAGAAATAAATATTAGACCATAACCTTAATCAAACAATCATTGGAAATCAAATAGTGGAAGGATAAAAATTAATTTCACACATACACCGGTAATTACTCCTTCAAATATGCTTTTCATTACTTCAAAAAAATTATAAGGAAACCTCCACAAGTTGCCCAAAAAACAACACTACATGGATACCAAAAAACACCTCAAACTCGAGCTTTTATAACCTGACTAAAATGTACAACTGCTGGAAAAAAACTAGAAACAATAGAAACATGTTGTATGACATGTCTGTACCACTGTACAGACCTGTCCGTACAACCATACAGATCCATATGGTATTGTCTCTATGACTATACATAACTTTGTACAACTATATGAAACTGTGTGGATCCCTATACAAGACTGTGCTTTCTAGAAATGCCTCTTTCTTGGATGCCTACTCTCTTTCCCTTTCTCTGTCATTCAATCTACTCAAATTATCAAGTGTTCTTGTGTGTATTAACTCTCTATCTTGACCTATCTTTATAGTTTAGCTGAGTCCAAAACCCTAATCTATTTTTGAGATTACTCCTATTCTAAGTCATGCATGCATAAAATACACTTTTTAGACTCAATTGCTAAAAATAAGACTTTCACTTTTTAACTAAAGTGAATTACAACATAAAAGTTACTTTTCAAAAATAAAATCACTTTTTGAAAACAGAATTATTTTTTGAAAATAACTTTTTCGAAAATATCTTGAACTAATTCTTGTTCAAGCTCTAATTCTCAACAACTGAGAGGTTTTGAGACACTTGATTTCCTTGTTGTTGCAAGGATGTTTATTCTTTGCATGCTTATTTTTATATTTTTGTTGGGTCACTAAGTCTTTGTTAAATGTACCTATAGTTATAATCACTCGAAGTTGCAATATCGTATCTTTCTCTCTAACGAGAGAATCACAAAAATACCCAAGAGTGGGAGCTTGGAAATAACCCCCTATAGATTCTTTGGTGGCATAAAAGGTAGATACAAAGACAAAATATGTTGTACCAAGATTAAAAAGAATAACATATATGTATCGATTATCATTCATTTCTTTTTTACAGTCTTTAAGTAAAATTCTAAGTGTTTTGAACTTAGATAAATAATATCCAATGCAAGAAAAAATATTAGGACTTAGAGTTATTAACTAATTTTCAATCTAGTGGGA
This sequence comes from Picea engelmannii, assembly GCA_009831015.1. Lineage (NCBI taxonomy): Eukaryota > Viridiplantae > Streptophyta > Pinopsida > Pinales > Pinaceae > Picea > Picea engelmannii. The sequence continues at coordinate 12,785 of ML826736.1, forward strand.
TTGAGTCATGTTATCCCCATTTTGTGGGATAACTAAGGAGATGATGTCTCAAGGTCCTTAGTTTTCATATATGGAGTGTCGAGAGACCACATGATTAGTAGTGTCCACTTGCACATAAGAAATCCCGCTATATCACCACATTCTGATCCATTGCCAGTGCATCCACCGCACCAACTAGCTTCTGGAAGGTAGATGGGTCTTTCTCCATGCAATACAAGTTAGATATTGTGGCAGGTAATCAGCCTAATATTTGAGGCATTTAAACATGTTGTATTTAATATATTTTTAATTACAAAGCGTTGGCTTGGACATTATGCTTTTGACCTTGTTTCAATTTGGTGAGTGTCATAGATTTCCTAGTAAGTGGCCAACCTTTGGGGAAGGTTTATGATTGGGGGTCCCTTGAGGGTTTGTCGTACCATTCCCAACCATAATTACCACTTTCCACTCATTACATTCCCATCATATTTCCCTCTTATATGCTCTTTGACTTTGGTGACCCAAGAAGGGCATGTACCTCATTTCATGGGCAGAAGGGCCTGGAGGCCCAGGGGGATGGTTGCTAGAAAAAGATAAGACCCTAAAATAAACCTTCCATATGCTCTCCCAGTCAGGTCTTGAGAATGATGAACTGCTTATGCTAAAATAATTGAACACCTACACAATATCAAACACACAATAAATATCCCACTTGAATATAAGACTGACACAAGTGCATTACAATGCTTTACATGGTTACCCATATGGCACTCTATGGACCTCTTTGTTCAAGTGACACTGTGTTACTTCCCCCCAAGCTAATATATTCACTATTGGGAGTGCACACATGTTTGGATCATTAATTAATTAATAAATGGCAATAAATGGGCTTGGAAAAAGGTGGCATTGAGGAAGAAGGTGAAACACACCCCCTATAAAGGCACCCATAAATAAGACAATACAAGCCCTTGTATGTCATGAAACTCATTGACCTATGAATTGTAAACCCATATCCACCTCATCGTCTACTGCATAATCCTGAAGGGGAACTCTTGGGAGCATCCCCTACTTGAGGGTTTTGGTCTACCCAACATGACTTTTATAACACCCCTCCCATACCTAAACTTGGTGAATTGTATAGGGTCTTAGAGCATTTTTTTAATTTGATGAGGTAGTTTTGATGCACATGTTTAGGTTCCTTTCTTATTATATGAATTTTAGTCTTGTCATGATATATTTGAATTGAGATCTTTGGAGGGCATACCATTTTGTTTTGCAGAACCCCGCTTGGTGGCTAGTTTTGGGAGAACAAGCCTAGCTTGGGCTTCGATGGGGAAAGAAGCCCACATGTTGGATGCCTAGGGCCCCCAAACCAGATCATAGAGACATGATTTTGGAGGCTTACATGGCATCATGGAGGATCTAACCTATCCCCTACCACCCAAACATTTTTCTTGGAGGAAAAACGCCACATTTTTTAGGCTTGACGTCATAAAGGGGATAGGGTTTGGTGGTGATGGAGTTTCTCATTAACACTTGGAATTATTTGATCAAAGGACACATGGAGGGGGAATAACACATGAGGAGAAGGCCTTTGGAGTCCAAACATTCCATCCCCAACCTCAACTATTGGTCAAATATACCATAACTTTGCCCTAGAAGGGAGACATCATTTTATTTTTAGGGTTTCTAATGTGCAAACGTGAAATTTAAATGAATTATTTAATATTATTTGTGTAAAGGGGAAAGATTAGGGCCGTTGACCAATATCTTGTGTTTTACCCTAAAATTAAGTGGACAAACTATGTTTTAGAGATTTTTTATAAATAGAGTGTTGGAGATAGTTCACACACACTTAGGATTTATTTTTCCTAAGGTTTTCCCTATGATTATTAGTCATTATTTAATTTCCTATAGTTTAGGGAGAATATTCCTTTTCCTACATTCTAGGAGAATATTCTCTTAAGTTCAAACTTCAATTTGATCAGTTGAGTGGAGTCTTAATGCCAAATTGGTTTTATCACCATGCAACATTGGGATCATCGCCTACTAATGCACATTATCCTTGGGATCACTAGTACATATTATAAAAGTTCCGACATTCTATTTGTGTCGTTATGGACAAAATTGGTCATACTGTCGAAAAATANATATTTCCCGATAACGTTGCTATTGCCATGTTGACGTCACTCTTGCCATGTTGTCATCTCTCTTGCCACGTTGTCGTCTCTCTTGCCACGTTTTCCACATCTTCGTCTCTCTTGCCACGTTTGTGACATATTTGTCTCTCTTGCTACGTTTGTGAAGATAATGGTCGCATTTGCGATGTTGTGGAAACTAGGTTTTCCCCCTCCAACGGTCACCTAGTATTTTGACCAAGTCAACTTTGATTTGGTCAATGATCGTCGGAATTGCGACTTTATAAAATCTATAAATATGTTGCATTTTACAGATGTTGCGACAAGTTTTCTATAATAATGACACTTCAAAAAGGGTTTGCAGGCCTTCTCTTCTAGAGTACAACTATTAAAAGACATTGTACTAGGGCTCTTCTCATTTCATTTTAATTTTCTGATTGGTCGAATTTTAAAGGAAACAACTATTAAAATACATTGTACTAGGGCTAGAGTACATGATGGGCAATGATGACCTATGAATGGGGCCAACGTTGAAATTTTTTTAAAATGTTTTTGTATGACATCATACATCCTTGAGTATTGAAACCATCCCATACTATCAAGGCATGTGTCTAGTCTAACCATGTCAAATTTCGATGCATACAGACACATATTGAAGAAATTTCAATGTTGGCCCCATTCACTGCTCACTATGCGGGGTTGGTGCATGGAATTTTGGGTGCTTGAATTGGAAGTTCCATGACATTTCAAGAGATTTCCAACAAAGATTCTACAGATGGAAACAATGACATTTGACAATGAGACTCCCATTATGAACATTGTTGCAAACATGGATGATCTCAAAGATGATGTGGTTGGGACATCATACATCCTTGAGTCTTGAAACCCTCCCATACCGTCAAGGCATGTGTCTAGTCTAACCATGCCAAATTTTGATGCATACAGGCACATATTGAAGAAATTTCAATCTTGGCCCCATTCACTAGTGCTCACTATGTGGGGTGGGTGCATAACATTTGTGGTGGTTGAATTGGAAGTTCCATGACACTTCAAGAGAGTTCCAACAAAGATTCTATGAACGGAAACAACGACATTTGACAAATATGAGACACCCCATTATGAACGTTGTTGCAAACATGGACAATCTCAAAGATTATGTGGTCGGGACATCAAACATCCTTGAGTCTTGAAACCCTCCCATACCATCAAGGCATGTGTCTAGTCTAACCATGTTAAATTTCGATGCATACAAGCACATATTGAAGAAATTTCAACGTTGGCCCCATTCATTAGTGCTCATTATGTGGGGTCGGTGCATGACATTTGTGGTGGTTGAATTGGAAGTTCCATGACATTTCAAGAGAGTTCCAACAAAGATTCTATGGATGGAAACAACGACATTTGACAAATATGAGACACCCCATTATGAATGTTGTTGAAAACATGGATGATCTCAAAAATTATGTGGTCAGGACATCATACATATTCCTTGAGTCTTGAAACCCTAGTCCCATACCGTCAAGGCATGTGTCTAGTCTAACGATGTCAAATTTTGATGCATACATGCATAGTTTGAATAAATTTCAATGTTGGCCCCATTCATTGCTTACTATGCGAGGTCAGTGGAAGAAATTTCACTATGCTCATTCACCTTCAAGGCAGACCCCATTCACTATGCTCACTATGAGACATACATTATATTGAACATTGATGCAAACATGGATGATCTCAAATATTATGCGGGGTCGGTGGAAGAAATTTGTGATGGGTGTATTTGAAGTTCCATGAGAATTTCAAGATAGTTTCGACGACAATTCTATAGAAGGGAATGACGACTGATGACAATGATAGGTGTAGCATGATGAATGTTGATGAAAATTTGGAGGATATCAAAGATTATGTGGGGACCTCATACATCCTTGAGTATTGAAACCCTCCCATACCGTCAAGCCATGTGTCTAGTCCAACCATGTCGAATTTCAACGCATACATGTACAGTTTGAAGAAATTTCAATGTTGTCCCCATTCACTGCTCACTATGCAGGGTCAGTGCAAGATGACATTTGTGGTGGGTGAATGACAACAGTAATAATATAGAGGAATGATACTCATATATGGTGGTCATTTAGGCACATAGAAAGGAAAGTGGGACTTGTGTGATGGCCCAAATCCTTATTCATGACTTTTTTAAGAATATAAAGTAAATTTTATTGCTCAATTCCCTGGATTTTAGCCTTCGACCATGGAATAGGCCTAACAACCATTCATGGTGTACCAATCCTTGAAATGATAACCACATTTCATTCATGGGTCAAATATTATAGAACCCTAGATATGGAACATTAACCCGATAAGTTAATGTAGTTGTTGCAAGTTTTAGAAATTTACATCACATTATGGCAAAGTATATCAAAATAGTTTATCATACTCTAGATTTAGTTTAGTTAGTTTTGGAAATGAGAGTACATTTTAGTCATTTATTGAGTTAGTTTTGGCAATGGGAATAATTTTTCTAATTTTACTCATTTTATCCATCGATGCACTACCTCTACCAGTCGATGACTCAGTGGAAAATCCGGGAACCCCACCAATTCCCCCTTGAGACAACCAAATATACTCACTTTTCTTCATTCAACCTCATATGGTAGGAGAGATGGGTCCATTAATCCATGAAATACCTACTTCCTTTTTCCCATAGATCTTCTCCTATGGAACATCTCATCAGCAGAGAAGGTCTTTGAATTTGGGGTTAAGTATTCTTCATGCCTCAGAGTAGATCTCACTCTCTACTACTCTACCTTGGATGCTACAACTCTTCCCACAAGTACAACTACAACTCTTCCCACAGGCCTATGGGAAGAGTTGCATCTACAAATCATGTGAATAAATGTTGATGTTGAATGGGCTCAAGCACATGTCGAAAATACTAATGTTGAAGTTTGGGATAAGGCTGGGGTGCATGCAAGACATGCATCTATGAAACTTGATGCTCAAGCATGGGTGATGTCCACAAATGTTTACATGTAATATTTTTCCCAAGGGCCATTACAAAGGGTGGATTGAGTGTCAATGTTGAGATGGGAGCACCCAATGAGGGGATTATTGATATTTTTCCAGAGGGATACCAAATAACATGCTCCATAATTGGGAATTATTCAATGTTGAGTGACGTCCAATACATCAGGTGGCTCAATGGAGAGATTGAACCAGTGTTTGAGATAATGGTCTCCACATGTTAAGAAATTGTTCATTAGGTTGAGGATTGCAAGGGAGTCTATTGCTATTGATAATATTACTCATGGTCAAATCTGTTTTAATCATTTTATTTTTTTATGTTGGGTTGAATTCATTGTCTAATGAACACCAACGTAAAACATAGAGGAAGTTCATTGAGAGGAATAAATATGACCAGACCCAATTTATCATTGATAATATCTTGATCCATGTACGAGGGTGTGAGAAATTGTGCATTCTTGCGGATATTCCAAGGCAATGTGAGATGGTTAAACCACAACATGTATTATGAACTTTTTCATTGCAAATATTTGTAGAGTTTGTTAGAGGAATGGAGGTTGATTATTGGTGTGTCGAGTGTCAATATTGATATGGGAGCACCCAATGAGGGGCTTATTAATACTTTTCCAAAGGGATACCAAATAACATGATGAATACTTAGGTAGTTATCAATATTGAGTGAGGTCCAATACATCAACTGGATCAATGGAGGAATTGAGTCAATGTTTGAGATAATGGTCTCCACATGTTAAACAATTGTTTACTCGGTATTCATTTTCCCTTGTATTGTGTATGAGATGGAAGATATAATTTCCCTTATACTCAAATATCACTCACAGACCCACTCTATATATCATCTCATCTCATCCTCGTTTCATTTTAATTTTCCGATCGGTCATATTTTAAAGGAAACAACTATTAAAAGACATTGTACTAGGGCTAGAGTACATGATGGACAACGATGACCTGTGAATGGGGCCAACGTTGAATTTTTTTCAAAATTTTTCTGTATGACATCATGACACAACCACAGATTAGTGTACGTATTTCTACAAATATTTATTAATTTGTATTAATGGTGTTCAATCTGTAAATGTCACAACCACAGATTAGTGTACTTATTTCTACAAATATTTATTAATGGTGTTCAATCGGAGTAGGCTAACTTTGGAGCAAACAAACCACTTTTCAGGCAAAAAAATGGGTCTGAGCACGAATTTCCCTATTCATGTGTCTTCTAAAATAAAAAATCCATTCACTGCATGGAGGATGTTAGTTCATTCCTTTTTCAAAAACCTTAAATCTCACTGTCTATATCTAATTCTATCCTTTAAGCACCCTTCCTCTTAGGATGAAAGTCAAACATGGAGTTTGAATCATTAACCACCATCTCCTCCGGTACCACATGAGGAGGGGGCGTATGCTACCCTATTCTTCATCTCACATGTACTAGCTTTGTTTACTCAGTCCCTTAACGAGAATGAGGGATTTCCCTATTTGGGAGTTCTTCTAAAAGAAAAAAATTCACTCATTATATGGAAGAGGTTAGTTCACCACTCTTTGAAAATACCAAACTCATGTTATCTAGACCTAATTATACCCCTTAAGCTCCATTTCTCTTGGACCAAAGTCATTTTAAGTTTGAATCATCGACTACCATCTCCTCCAATCCACACGGGGAGGGGGGAAACACTATCCTATGCTTCATTTAACATGTACTAGCTTTCTTTACACAACCCCTCGAGGAGAATGAAGGATTTCTTTATTCGAGACAAAGTGACAAATTGATTGAGAGAAAGGAAGAGTTTATTCCACTACTCTTTCAAAAGACCTAGTACTCATTGTCTAGACCTAATTATATCCCTTTAACAACCTTACCATTGATCCAAAGTTCATTTGGACTTCGAATAATTAACCACCATCTCCTTTAATCCTTGATACTATGGGTTTTTGAATGATATAATTGAGTGTGACTTTAATTCCTTCAAATTAGTTTTGTTCAATGTCAAATGGTATAGGTTATGAATACATGAACATGATGAGGAAAGAACTGTTATTCAACATGCCAATGGATTTTCGATGATTAAAAAAATGGTGTTTGAAAAAACAAACGACTGCTATGTTTTTCCAAGTCAATGTAAACAAGACTTTTACTCAAAGGTTCCAAGTAAAAGGGATTGGTAATTTGTTTTTAGATATGATCCAAGAGGAAGGCCAATAAAGTATACTGTAGATGAGGAAGATGATATTGAAGAAGAATATGATGTAGAGCTAGAGTAGGAAGAATATGGGTCGACAGATGAAGAAGATGGAGAAGATGAACCAGGCGTAGGAGACATTGCACCAGTTCTTGATGATGATATCAATGAAGATATGCTTGAAAATGACATTGATGATGATGATGATGATGATGATATCATCAATCCTTTTAATAGTGTTTCTAAACCAGATGTTGATACAGATATTGAGTTGGATGATCAAGAAGAACATACAGAAGAGGGATGATAAAAATGTTGCATTGGTTGATGAGGTACACAACTAGATATTTTAATTTGTATGAATTATTATTCTCTTTAAATAATTTTTAATTATGTTGGTTGAATTGTTAATTATGTTGGTTAATTAAATCCATGAAGAGCCATAACAAAATGCACGAAGATCATGGCCAAGGTTGGGCGACCAAGGGCCTCACTCCGAAATCTTAAATCCTAAGCCACTTCAGAGGAGAAAAATTCTCATCGAACCTCCTCTTGTATAGAAGATATCCTACCTTGTCTCTTTTGTAGTAAGGGTAACAGTCTTATTAACCTTGGTTTATTCCCTCATAAATCAAAGTGTGTGTCTCTGGCTATTTGTAGTAAAGAAGGAGTTATTAAGAAAATAGAACCTCGTTGGATTGTTGAGTCGGTCTTTAAGGTGTGTATAGTGGGGGCTCATGGTGTTGTGTCTTATGGGTTACTAACAATGATTTAAGGTTTGATTTCTGTGAGGGCACTTTTTCAATTCAATTTCAACCACTGTGGACTTTATTCCTTGCTACGTGTTATATATGTGATTTATTAAATATTGGAATCCACTTGAATCACATGAGAGGTGTTTCTACTGCTACTGTTGTGCAACAAAGTAAAATGCTCCTCCCACTCTACTAGATTTTATGATCGATCCTGCTACTACTGTGCAAAGTAAAATGCTCCTCCCACAACTAGATTTTATGGTAAAATCTCTTCCTTTCTCAATAAGGAAGTCGTCTTGTGATTTGGATTCTTCCTTGATTTGGATTCTTCTTTTTAAGTTTCATATTCAATAGGATTAAGAAAAACCATATTTAAATATTTATCATAAATAAATAAAAAATTATTAAGTTTAATGCACTCTTATCCTCATACATTTTGATTTTAAATGTTTTAAATGTCATAGGAGGGGTTTTAAATGTTTCTCAATGTCATATGAATGTTAAACCATGTTGAAGTTATGTTAAACAATGTTGAAGGTAACCATTCACACCATTAGAGTGTGCACACGACCTCTTTATTCTTGATGTTCCCATGGTCTACTTGTTACATCAAAAAAATTTAATCATCAAGAGCACTCGAGTCAGTGAAACCACTAGAAGCATGAACACCACTGGATCTGGGACTAGGTCTATCACTCTCAATGTCAAGATCATCTTCATCTCCTAATGCATCTGGAACGTTCTTGAAACATGGGGTAGAAGAATTGGATGAGTCATTAGCGACATTAATTAAGGCCAAGATTAGGTCCCGATCTTCTTTGGTTTAAAAAATGAATACATAAAAACCTTTTTCACAATAAAACACAGTAGCAAAGTCTTGCTCAATCCAATTCTTGGAAATCCATTATAGTACAATCCTAGGATTGGGCCAAAGGCCTAAAATATTATTGACTAAACTTCTCTTTGTTAGAATGATAGAGTTTGTTTTTTCCATAGAGTGCCCCAAATCGAGAATGGGGATGGAATCAACCCTTTTGTCAAATCTCCTCTAGCCAATAGACAAGGAAGGCCCACCCATGAATAAGAGGCCAATGAATAGCTTCAACTGACTCCAAATTGTGCACACGACCCACAAAAAATGAGGGCATAGTTCAGAGATTGCAGGTTCAACAAGTACAAATGCCGATTGTGACCATCAATAGATCCAAAGCCAAGATCACTGCCGCCAGTTCTCCAAACAAATGCAACGTGAAAAAAACTATTATCAAGGATGAAGATGGCAGTTAGGGAAAACCCTAGTTGTAGAGAAATGCACCCAAGCTCCAACTTATCTCAAGTGAACTTTCAATATGATGACATTCAAGAGAAAATGCATCACATTTTTTTACCACTAGAATATTCTTGATTTAAAATTTAAAATTATATTTTTACCATCAAACTTGCATCGTGTAAAAGTCCACATGGTAGAATGTTGGTAAACATGGTGGAATATTGGTGCCTGAGTTCCAAGCACCTAACCTCAAGGGGATCAACATAGACAAACCCATGACCTCCCCAACTTTGGGGGAGAGATCTAATATCTCTCATTTGACTTATGATTACTTGAACTAATCCTTATGGCTAATAACATATCATACTTATCCTAAAGAAAAACACCTTAAAATGAAACTCTCTCCAAAATAAGTAGGTTTTGGTTTTTATCTTGTAAAAACAACTTTAAAATATATAACCCTTAACACAATCAATTTAATTATAAAGAAACAATCCTCAAAAAATTTACTTTACAAACTTTTCCCTATATAATATTTATTTTTATTAATTTAATGTTCTCTATAAATTTTGCCAAATTAAAAAAAAAAATCCATTAATGCTCATTTAAACTAATTTATTTTTTTAAACATATATAAATTATTTTGAGAACATGGAGAAACAAAAAAAATGACTCCAAAGGGAAGAAAGTCAAACTAAAATATCCATAGTTTCCATATCAGATTCACTTTCCATATTACCATGACAACACCCCATCTCACCCCATTTAACATTTGAACACACCACTTTTTCAAAATTCAATTGAGAGGGAAAATTTTTCAATATTCAAAATCAAAATTTTGTAGAGGGAAAATGATTTTCGATAGCGCCACTCTAGAGAGTCGACCGAGCTAAAGTGAACAAAGGCAGAGCAAGTCGAAACCCTTCGGCTTCTCACAATGGCATCTCAATCTTTCCTATTCGAATCGTTTCACCAGGGAATATTTAAGAGTAGCACCGGGCGTATAGGGGTCTGATCTGAATCGCAAAGAGGCAGCTCTTGACTTCTGTTGTATTGCAGCGTATTGTGACACTATGTTGGTCTTCACATGAGACAGAACACAAGAAGAGGTAAATCTTCAGCACCTGTCAATGACATTTTTATATCTTTGCTTATATTGCTCCGCCCTCATCTTCATTTCGCTGACATCCTCCTACGTATCTTTTTTGTGGTAATGCCATTGATTTTAGTCTTCTCTTTGATATGGATACTTTGGATAGTTTCTTATTTGATCATAGTGATCTCTTGTGAGGTAGAAAAACTAAAACATCTTTATTGTTTCCGTCAGTTGTCCTCCTATCTTTCCTTCTTTTACGCGTCTAGTTCAAGCGTGCTGAATTGGGTTCATATGTTGATTCATCGGTGATTTTTTTGTTCCCTAATGAGCACATAGATCACTTTCTACATGTGACAGGGGATTGGGTGGGTGGCCACTTCTATTTATTTCCTATTTGGGTTGGGCCACTTCCAATCCAATGTATAAGAAGGAGATAGCCCATTTAAGATCAAAGGCGACTGGTGGATGGAAAGACAAATCGGAAAGGTAAATGCCAAGCTGCTTCAAATCCCGCATGAACAATAATATAATGGGAAGGAAAATCGAACCTATATGGGATCCCTTGATTCAACAACCTACCCAATTCCTTACTCATATTGACTTATTTACCCACAATAAACCTCTAATGAGATCTACCTACTCTTTTTCTTAGCACTCACAACCTATCCTCTTCTCAATAAACATCCCTTTCTTGTTTCAAATGCAACTGACTACAGTGTTCCACCTCCTTTTCTTCAATATGCATAGCAAGTCACTGCCAACAATCTTCCACTCTAGGCCAAAATTTGGAACACATATTTTTCATCCAAATTACCTTTTTATTACAGCCATTTACATCGTGAGGCTGTACTGTAGTTTGTTTTCTTTTTTTATGAAATTTTCGGTATTATCCAGGAGCTGCGTTTGCACTCCCACATTGTACTCATACATGTTGTCGTCTTCAATCCCATTGACCCACTTTTGCGGTTAGTCAGTGGACATTAATAAAATTATCTTATCTTATCTATCTCGAGGACTGGAATTAACCCCAATATTCAAAAGTTACCACCCCTTCTCAATTTTGGTAGTCCTTCTACATCCCATTTCCTTATAAATGCCATTGATTTGACAAAGTGGTGATGATGTCCATACGCAAAGCCATGTTTTAGAAATTCAGATTGAAGTCCTGTCTTGAAATCTCATCAAAATATGGTCAGCACTTCATCCATAATCCCAGCCTACTCAGCCCTTTAACAATGAAGATAATGCCAATTTTCTATAATTGACATTAGTATCCCTTTCTTTGATTACACCTACAAGCCTTCTGGAGCACAACAAAAATAGTTTAGAATGGGTCCAAATTAAGAATGGAACTTACAAAACACCCTTGGAAAATGCCCACATGAACTAACTTAGAGAAACAAGAGGAAACCTGGATGTCATTTCATTCAAAAAATTCTTCATGAAAGGAGTTTATGCAAGGTTTGCTGAAAAACTGTTCTTTCCAGGGGAATTCAATCCTAAAAGTTAAAACAATTAAACAAATTGGCCTACCTGTTGAGACCACAAAGTGCATTGACTGAAAATTGAAGCTAAAGATACTATCATAATGACTAAAATTCATTATAGTCAAAAGCTGCAGTAGAGAACTAGCATTTCTTTGGAACTGATAAAGATATTAGAGACCATATGATCTGCAAGAGTCCCAAACATTTTATGTGTTATAGTCATAGTTGATGAATTGCACAGAAAAATCTTCAGTGGGTCACTAGTATACAAGGAAGTCCAAAAAAATTAAGTTGATTCTCTATGAGCAAGTCTTGGTTTTTGGTTGAACGGATGTGTTCCCAAATCATGATGTACCAAGGAACCCTATGTGTACAAAGATGGTCCCCATCTTGAATTAGCATCACCAGTGAAGGTAACATTATTATATACTATGGATTATGCCTCCATCTTTGTTGACCACATGGATTATTACGCTTTTCTGGTGAAACATCTAATAGTTTCAATTCTCAATTATTTTTCCTTGGAAATTCATAGGTATTCTTGCTTGTCAATTCCAAATGTAAGAGGTATTTCCATAATCGCCTGAAGCCATCCAAGCTTACCTAGACTGCAATGTATCGGAAACAACACAAGAAGGTCAACCGGTCAATTTTTATGGCTATATGTTGCATATTTTGTGTAGTGGGTTATGCATGTGCACTCACCGCTTGTTATTACCATCACTAGGACATTCATGTTGAGCAAGTAAAGAAGAGGAGACGTACAAGAAACAAGCCTTATTCTAGGTCTATTGTCGGTGCTTCTTTGGAAGTTATCCATAAAAAGAGAACCTAGAAGACGGAAGTTAGAGCTGTTACTCATGAAGATGCTCTAAAGTATGACAAAAGCATTGTCTCCTGTGACAATTATATAAATGCCTTTCTCCTTAAAATTTCATGGATGAACAATTGCTGAACTTTATTGTGTTCATGAATCATCAACATGTAAAATGCTTGTGTTTTCTTACTCGGTAATCTCCAATTCTTGATATAGTGTTTTCTTACTTGGTAAGCTCCAATTCCTTAACTATGAATTTAGCAAAATATGTACATTCAGAACATTTTATATGAAAAACACTAGCCAACAACCACCGTAAAGTAGTAGCTTCTGGAACTGATAGACCTAGGTTGCTTAATAGCTATTACAAAAATGCCTTCAAGGCTTACAAAAAAACTACTTCAAAATTCTGCGTAGAACTCGTTTCCGATCTGCATTGGAAAATTGGAAAACCAATCTAAACATATTTCATTTCTGAACTGAGCCAACTTTTCAGAATTACAATTGGAGTTGTTGTCAACGATTGCAAAAACAATCTAAACATTTCCATTTCTGAATGGATCCATTATTGTCGTGGCTTGGAGTTGGTGTTGATGACTTTATTGCAAAACTAATCTAAACATCTTTTATTTTTGAACAGAGACAACTTTTCAAAATTTCAATTAGACATCTTAATTGCAAAACCAATCTAAAGATTTCAGAGTTGCATTTGTAACAACAATTAATTCAGTAGAGGAAAAAGCCAAGGCAATGCAAAATAAAATAATTGATTTAATCCATAGAGAGCTTTGTAAGCCTTCACGTTGTGCCTTGTTGAGTTGTGACCATTATTTTCGTGGCCTGGAGTTGGTGTCGACGTCTTAATTGCAATTTTACTTCTGTACGATAGTGTCTACTTTAGCGTACTACTAGAAGGGTTATTAAACGTAAACCTACACAACCACAGATTAGTGTACATATTTCTACAAATATTTATTAATGGTGTTCAATCTGTAAATGTAATCATGACACAACCATAGATTAGTGTACGCATTTCTAAAAATATTTATTAATTTGTATTAATGGTGTTCAATATCTAAATGTCACAACCACATATTAGTGTACTTATTTCTACAAATATTTATTAATGGTGTTTAATCGGAGTATGCTAACTCTGGAGTAGGCTATGTACACCAAATTAACAACCCTCTATTGGTTGGCTACAATCATTGATATACCCCACAGCGCTGCCCACACTCCCCTGTGACTAAAACTCGGTTTGGATACTCTATTGAACATTGAATAATTCGTCCTACATACACATGTTGTCCATTATGCGTCGAATTCCCTTGTTTGCATGTTGGGAGTATCAATTCACCTTCATTTACAGCAATACATTTTACTAATATTTTGGAGCATACACGTGTCTATATTTTCCATTAAAACGCCCTCCAACTCTATATCATTTGACTTGAATCATTCCTACAACATCCATATGAATGGATGGGTAGAATAATTTGTTTTATTATTAGTAATTGGAATGATTTCTATGTAGGGACATTTGAACAACAGAAATTGCAGAGTTTGCATGTTTAGACAAACAAGGTATGCACACTGGTCATCATCCTTTAATGCTCAAATCTTTTTAGGCTTATTTTAAAGATAATTTTTTTTATCAACAGAACATCTACATGCATAGATAGTGACTTGATAAATTAGAAAGGAAATATAGGTTTTAATTACAATTCAACATCATCTCATACAAAGTTTGAAAATGTTGGGAGAAATTCAGCTTTGAAGAGTTTTAAAAAAGACTGCTTAAATACTCAGAATGGTAACGGATGCAATAAATAATGCATATGAAAACCTTCCCTTATTGAAATACTCATAATGGTAGCAGCTGCAATAAATAATTCATATGAAAACCTTCCCCTGCCTCCCCCTTTCTTATGGCGGGGAATTCCTCTGTTCCTAACTAGGACAATTGCAAAATGATGCAACAGTCTCTTCAATCCCTCACCTACCAGATCCAATCACTCGCCTACATTCATAATGTAATCACTGATCAATCTAGATAAAGTGTTGCAGTGGTATCGGTTCTATATTCCAGTCCATGACAACTAACATAGCACAAATACATCACATACAAAGAAATACAGATTAGGGAAAATATATTGTTTATGTCAATTGCTTTTGCTTTCCAATTAAGTTTAAACCGTCTGTCATTCCTGTAACCCATGATAGTTGTCATCAAGTAGGCAAGGCCAATTCTCCAGCTTGACAAAATAAAGGACATCTACAGAATGAGGTAAAGAATCATTGTATTTCTACAGCATGAGGGTCCAAACATACAAGTATCTGCATCTTCTCATTAGTGAGATGCAACTCCTACATGAACTTTTCCAAATCATCTCAGTGCCTCTTTGTCAGTATCAGTTGAATGATTGACCCTGCATTATAGAGATAGGAGGGTGTTAGATAAATGACACTACAAAGAAATCCCTGCAACAATATCTCATGTGTACTCTATGAAACCAACATTGCAACTCCACAAACTATTTAGATATATATAGATATAAAGACCCTGTGTATTACCTGCAATCTCTTATTGTCTAGACCTTTCTTTTTCCTTGACAATCTTGTCCACAATCTCTGCCACAACCATGCAGCTCAAAAGAAGGCCAGAAATAAAAGATGTTGAATACACCATTCCACCCATATGTAGAGATAAAGTCAATCAGAAGTGGCCCCAAGGCAGCCCCAACAGACCCAATACCATCTATAATAGCTGTGACGGTTGCCAAAGCTCTCGAATTGCCCTTAAGTGAGCCATGTGTACCGAGATAAGCTGAAATGGTTGTCGTAATGAGTGCATAAGTTCCATTAAAAAACATTCTGGAAATCATCATGAGAACAATATTGGAAAACATTGAGATACCTCCATAAACCCGATATAAAATGAGTGTTGGAATTGCAGAGTACATGAAACTAGCTGTTGTGATAGCCCTGTCATCAAGCCTATCAGAAATATGGCCTGCGAGAATTCCACCCACCACTCCTCCCAAATCGAATAAAGTAGAAATGTTTCCAGATGACATTATAGACAAATACTTGCCTCCAATAGTTGCAATATCCAACCAGAATCAAAAGAAATTAGTAAAGATTAATAGAGTAAATAATTTAATGAACTCCTAAATAGTCTTCTTGTACCAGGCCAATTTCAAAGAGAGAGCTTAGTAAGGTAAAAGGTTAACATATTTCCCTACTTGTTTAAGAAATTTCTATTCATATATTTGAAACAAAAGGTGTAACATAGATGGGTTGAAGATGAGATGTGACTAAAATGGCTAACTGGTTTGCAGAATAAGGCAAGAGAGGTTAGAGATAATTGATCAGATAATTTGTTGAATAAGATGGATGAAGAAAACTAATTATATCAACATCATTACATACATTAAAAACATATGAAGGGTCAAATATAACTAACAATAGTTATGATTTTAGTTTACTAATGTAGACGTAAGATGACAGTTACCAATCATTAAGCAAACAAGGTAATGAATATAAAACTCAACTCATAAGTACAGAAAAGAAGGAAACATGAAGGTATGAATAATAACAATGAAATAAACTTATAATTCCAGAATATATTCTAAGGTCTTCTTCATAAAAGAGTGCATAAGAGTCTTTAATCTCGAAACACAGTCCTCAAGAATTCTTTTCCCCCTCAATTACACTGTAGAAATGATTGGCTTCATAGCCTTACAATGTTTAACTGAGATCCTCCAAAGAGGGATTGAATAGCTACAAAATCTAATCTAGTTATAATAAATGAGATAAGATCCTATTTTAAGGGAATCAAACCCTGATCCTAAACCAAGTCTTTGACATCTCCACAAGCTTGTTGGATGATGACAATCCTCTTCTAGAATCTCCAATGATGGCTAGGCCTTGAGTCACCCATTCTTCAACTGAAAATGAGTCCTCCTTTGACTTTTCCTCCAATCTGCAAAAGACAGTCTTGTTGGTAGCGCAATACATGTGAAACTGCTCTTTGCGCTACCAACTTCCTGTAGGAATATTTTTTCACAATTTTATATAAAATGCACAAAAAAACTTGTTTAAATGCTACAAACATTGCTCCATTGCAATACTATGCCACTATTTAATCATCTTTTGCATCAAGGTTATTTAGATTCACTAAGTTGCAAGGGTTATTTCCCCAATGGCTATCAAAGAATTTGGACTCCATTCATGCTGGATAAGGGCAACAAATTTTCTAGTTTCTATTAAACCTGTGATTGTATTGATCCCAACATAATCATGAAGGTATTTCAACTCAACCTTAAGAGTTGCACTATAGCCACATGTTTTTTTTTGCAGATAAACTCCATTGACATTTTGAGTCTGGATTGTCAATGGATTGTCCTTGATTTATAAATGCTTGGACTACACCTCTCCTAGGATCTCCATGAACCATGCTTTAATCATCAACACAACACTTAAAACAATTTAATTCCTAATGTCATTCCTTGATGGATGCATCTTTTAAGTTCTTTGAGAATTGAAAATTAAGAGATATTATAGATTTGAAGGTCTAATCCACTAAGCACAACTTGACTTCTAATTCTATTTGAACTGAAGGTCTGCTATGGTTTGACATAAATTTGTTAGCTCCAAACAAGATTCAACACTGCTAATGAACTTGATACATCATGGTATTTTATTAAATCTGAGATATTCTTAAGCAAACTGTGTTGATTTGAAATCATGTTGCTTGAGGATTAAGACTGTGGCATTCCATTACAGTTGTCTATGGACAGTTTCTTAGCATCTCCACACATTATGTTGGAAGCATTCTTTGATTGGTTTATACTTGCAAATTTTTTTTTCAACATGCTTAATGATACATGATGAAAGATTTCTAAGAAGAATAGACTCTAAATTTCAGTGATTTTTTGTATTGGCATGAAGAGTCATGGTTAAATCATAAAACTTCGCTAAAATCCTGATCTGGATTTATCAAGAGATGCATAAATAAATTCACAATGATGTTGGTGTAATCTAGAAGTAAGGACTTGTTCATACTTTGGTGGTTAAATCTGTTAATTTTATCCACACAAAAAACGCTATTTGAAACATTAGACACTTAACCAGGCCTTACATATAATTCATCTAAATCTGTTGAGATATCTGGTTTGAGCATGGTCACATAACAATGCTTTGGCATTGTCACTTTCTTATGTTGATGGATGATTTCCAAGTTTGATTCCGCACTTTGAAATTCTTGGGTTCATATGGTTTAAAATTTATTGATCAATAATTCTGAGGTCACACACTTGGTATATACCTAATGAGCTCAATTTGCAAAATGTTAAGATTTGAGCATAAAAATATGGTCATTAGTTCCATAGTTATGACTCTTGACTCTTTATTATAGCTTATTTTGTAAATAATGAAGTTATGAACATTATATGACAATTTACCTTTGAAGTTTGAAATTTGAACTATTGATTGAATCTTACAACTCCTTGGTAATGAAAATGATGCTCTAGAGTCTATTTCATTTTGTGGTTGATGTTGTCTGTTAGTATGTTACAATCTATTGATGACAAATGTTTATGATTGATGTTATATGTGTACTAACTGGTTGAAGCTTTAATGATCATCACTAATCAATTAGTTAAATGATCTTATATCTATGTTTTCATGTTTTTTGCAATTGATTCTAAGGCCTTTAGAGTGAAAATCCAGGGTGAGACACTTGTTCCATAGCTCTTTCCCAATAATGGCAGACACTTGTTCCCATTTTGATATATCCCTTCACTCATATAACCTGGGAAAAGTTCAATCCTTAGGGAAGCCAATCTTGAAGCTAGATGTTCAACAGCCAAAACACGATTTTTCTGAATATCAGACAGATTGAAATCGCTCGGATGGTCTTCATTATGAAGTAGAGGAAATTCCTGCTAGGTATTTGGATTCTTTGAAACATTCCTCGCAAAGGTGGAAACCTTGTTGATATTCCAATGAAAAACTTTTCTTCCTTGAATGTACTTGACTCCTCTCAAAATAAGCTTTAGAGATTCCATGCACAGTTTTGTTGGACATAAACATGAATATCTCCGTCTTCACACTCAACTCCGTCTTCACACTCAATGAGCACATAAGCAGGTGCACGCCACTCAACTGATAGAGATTCTTGGCATTTGTCAAGTGCATGACATATATCAAGTGCAACCCAAAACTTTCAGTGATTATAGACAACACAATCTAATGTTCTAGAGAGTTAGCAGTGTTTCTGGTAATCAACATAGTGGTTTCTGAATATCTTTAAAAGGGGGTCACTTTGGAGAAGAGATCCTAGTTTGACAAATCAACACAGTGGAAAACCATCTCAAACATAGTTTTTTTTTTGAATCAATTGTTTCCTCCACTTGTAGAATTAAATCTCCTAATTTTTTCTCGTGTCTTTTATGTTCAGATCCTTGTCTGATCGAAAGGGTCAGAATTCTACCTGGTTTTGTCACTATCTCTTATAGAAAACATTATGCCTCCTTAAAAAATTGTTTTTCATCCAAACAAAGCATCTTGGCTAGTACATTGTAAATCTTGCTATGGACATCATGCAATTTGAAAAATAATGGTTGAAGAATCCCAAAAAGTATATGATTTTTTTTTTGTTAGCCAGGGAGAATCCAAAGAATTTAGAATTACTTCATTGTGACCTAGTTCTTCTAGTGATTCATCTTGTTTCTTTGTATATATTGTAATGAATGCTCCTACCACAAGAAACAATGCACAAAGAACCAAAATATAAACCAAAGTCTTTGAAATCAGGTTCAAAAATATGTAAACCTGTTAGAAATCAAGTGAGTGCAGGTTCAAAAATATGTTTTTTCTCTTTGTTAGCATGCATAAAACAATCCCATATCTGCCTGTCTTGAATTGATTTTTGCACAACAACTCATGATAATTATTCATGATAATTTTTCATGATTCAAGTTCTCTGCACTAGAAGGTCGACTCACATTTTCTTGAAAATTTTTAGGCACATCATTGTAAAATTTGTTCTTGAAGATATCTTCTTAAAGATAAAAAACAAAATCTTCCTCACAATCTCTATTGAAACAACTCACCATGGACTTTCAACATTTTAAATTCTCTTGGAATGGCGTTTTTGTTCTATTTTTCTATTTTCCCTATTTTCTACTTTATACATACTCATTCTTGTGGGAATTTTATGCATACTCATTCTTGTGAGAACGTGATTTTGTTCATTTTTTCTTCTTCATCCGTTCCCATTACATTGGTGTAGGATTTTCTGCATTTTTACTGTGCTGTAAAAAGGATTGCCAATGATGTGTTAGCGTCCCCAGAAATTTGCTAACTGCCATAGATTTGTGTGGTGATAACTGTTAAATATTGATCAAATTTCCATGAATAGGACTTTATATGGCACATGACATTAATTCAAAAGTTTACCTGCCTAGTTAAATATCTTCCCTTTGGTATCCTTACTTTGACCGCATTTAATGTTGAGCCATAAATATAGGCAGTGGATCGTTAGTTTTCAACTTTAGTATATTTGATTAACTATTCCCTATTATATAAAAGTGGCATGTTCTTTTGCCCAACTTAGGTTGAATCTCTAAGAGTGATTTTGATGTAGTTTGTTTATTTTTCTTTTGATATTTCTGGGTCTTATATTATTTGGTTTCCCAGCAAGTAAGCCTTGCAGTTTGACATTTAGTTTGTTGATTATATGACGCCTTGCAATTTGAAATTTTGTCGGCTCTCACATTTTTATTCATTCAGGGATCAGAAAAATCTTATCAGGGAGGCTTCATGCAGGATATGCCAAGAGAGTTTCAACACCTCAATAAATGGTTAGTGTAGTTTTTTGTGTTTTCCTAAGGTTATTTTTATGTAGTATTATTTTTCACAAGTGACTTTTCTAATTTTGAGCCCTTAATGAACATAATATCCTCTCTTGGATTAATTGGAATTGACAACATTGAGCGATCCCATTGATGTGTAAGCTTTCTGAACCATATATTTTAGTGTTTGGGTTTTGCCACATGCCTTTTTTTAGTAGTGTAGTTAGATTAGCTGAATAGTTGATATTTATAGAGGTTTGAATTATTGAACAAAGTTCATCCTTATTGAATTGGAGGAGAGGGATTTAATATGCAATGGAGTAATAAATATCTCTATGGTTGACTTAGCCATTTGTATTTCTGAAAAATGTTTGCAGGTATTCCGAATGGATTGATGAATGTGAGCGTGTAAATAATTCTGGCTAAATGGATGCATCTGCAGACTTATATAACATATCACGTATATATTGAATATAGTAATTGGATATATGGATGTTTATTTTCCTGAGATTATATCTGAAATCTGTGAGAGCATCTATAGTTTGGATGTGCACCTTCCTCATAATGTGCAATATAGGAAGCCATTTGAAAAAATTCACAATATTTTGCTTTGGCCTGTCATGTTCTTGGACCATGTTTGAAAAATGACTGTGATGTTCAGTCACTTAATATATCTACTACACAGATTAATTGTGTATATGGCAGTTAACATTGGTTGTTATTTGAAACTAGATGGATTAGTTGTGTATATAACAATAACATTGGTTGTTATTTGAAACTAAACTTGGAATATATATGTGATGTATATCTGTAGGCCAAATCTACTATAGTTGTTGAAGTATTTAAATTTGTATTGTTTTGCCCCTTGTTTTGACAGAGTATTGGGATATTGAATTTTACATGGTTTGGCATTTTCAAATGTCTTGGCATGAGAGATTATGAGCTTTATATCTGGAGTCCATATCTGTTATGGTTGTTTTGAATTGCTACAATTTTCATTCTATGAATTTGCTCTTCTGCTCAATGTATATATACAGAACACTTGCATTCTATGTGTGAAGTTGTTGTGCTAGTCAAAGGATACAAAGCAATACCTGCAATGACTTCAAGTTGTATTATTGATGATATAATTGTTTGCTAAATGTCAAACAAATTGTTAGAGGTTTCAGTGAAGGCTGTGGAATTTATGTTGCTCAGCTATCACATTGGTATATAGGATCTTGTATTGGATGGCACTTGTTTCAACGTACCCAAGAAAGTACGGTATTATTTTGATCCTTTCTAAAAATAGGGACTTACTCTCTAGTATATTTTTGTAGTCTTATTACGCATGATTGCACTTGAGCTTTTGGACTTTAGCTCAACAATTGCGAGTTCGTGTGATAACACACCCGAGACATATCCTAGTGATCCCAAACCTAATTAGACAAGACCCCCTTTACCATTGGAAGTTATTCCTTCTCCTCAACCAACCTTGCCTAAGACCGATGATATAGATTTAAATATTGATATGGCTAGTATTTTAGCAAAGGTTAATGTACATGTTCCTCTCAGTATTGATATTGTATTTTTTTTTAAATACCTTCAACACAGTTGCTATTGCGACGTCTTGGAGTTTCGCTCCTATAGAAACCATGTCGGAGATGATACCTCTTAATGTCACTCTTGCCACATCCAAGACGTCTCTCTTTCCACCTCCAAGACGTCGCTCTTGCCACCTCCAAGAGTGTCTCTCCCATAGCAACCACGTCGGAGCTGATACCTCTTAACGTCTCTCTTGCCACCACCAAGACGTCACTCTTACCACATCCAAGACATCTCTCTTTCCACGTTCAAGACGTCTCTCTTGCCACATCCAAGATGTCACTCTTGCCACGTTCTGGACGTCTCTCTTGCCACGTCCAGAACATCTCTCTTGCCACATCCAAGACGTCGCTCTTACCACGTCCAAGACGTCGCTCTTGCCATGTTTAGGATGTCAATCTTTCCACCTCCAAGACATCGGTCTTACGACGAAATCTATGTCGTTGAAAAATAGACGTCATGTGAAATGATTTTTGAGGGGGTCTGTTGTTTGTCGTTCTTCCGACAATATAAAGTGGCAATTGCATCGAACACGTCATCGAAATTTGACCCAAATGTACTAGTGGATTATCACCATACTAGCGCATTACTCATGATTCCATGATCTCCTCATCACTTCACTATGTTTCAGTCAGTTAACTGAAGACTGAGAGATTAGTTAACTCAGACTAGGTAGCAATTTACTCCTGTAACTGCCAGTGTGTGTCCAGATCAGTCTAGACCACCACTATGGTGCATTGAATTCTCCTCTAGTGTGTATTAGTTGAGTTATACAAAGTATATCATGTGTAAATTATCATTCATTCATTTGGTTAATGCAATTATTTGATTCTCACTCTCTCGTTTCCATCTTTTCTCTTTTCTATGCAAATTGTGTATGTATTGTTGCTAGCTATATCTTAACTGTGCAGGTTCATTCACATTTACATGGTATCAAAGCCAAGGGATTGCTAGGAAAAAGACACACCAGATTCTTTTTGCAGGTGCCGAAGATTGAAGAAAGCGGGAAAAATGGAATTTCCAAAAGAATTCATTCTTACACCGTACAATTTCTTTGTATGAAAGGACAAGATGATAATGCATATTCCAAGTAGAGGATTATACATGTTAACCATGGACACAGAGACTGAACCCACACCAACCATAGAAAAATACAAGTATCTGAATCAGATGGATGAATTTTTTGGAACTATTTGCAGTCTTATTTCTCCTAAGCTCCTCTTTCACATATCCTCCTGTAAAACCCCCAATTAATTCTGGACCACCATGGAAGGAATTTTTGGAAAATAGGACAAGATGAGGGGACATATACTTGAGGTGGAATTGCTCACTTTGGATCCAAAAACCTTCGACAATCTCCAAGATTTCTTTACCAAATATAAGGATTTGTTGTCGCAACTCAAGGCTTGTGGGGTTGATAAATATAAGGAGGAGAGACAAATGGTTCTTACCATTCTCTCCAAACTTGGTCGGAAATAATCAATGTTTGTATTCACATTTCATTTAGTTAGGATCACCTCTAGAGCTACCTGGAAAATTCCTTCTCTTGAGGTATTTATTGAGTCTCTGACGTAAGAGTAGAACAATCTCATCAACATGGGAAAAATCAAAGGCCCAAAGGTGCATGCACTTTTCGTGCAAGATGGTAGTAGTCACCAAAATTAGAAATATAAATACCAAGACAAAAGGAAGACACATGCAAATCCAAAGAATGAAGGGTACTCAAAACCCTTCAACGATTCCACTGGATCCAAAGGTTGAAAGGGAAGAAAAGGATAGAAATGCACCTACTGCCATAAAGGATTCAATCTATAATTTGCATGTATGTAGAAACAAATAGATCAAATGAACCAAATAATTCAACAAAAAAAACCTTGGAGATTTCATCCCCAAAGGTGCCAAAAATAAGAAGCCAAAAGATCAAAATCCCAAGAAAGGTAATTCTAGCCATGCTTTGATTGCTATCAATTCCTCTCCCAATGCTTGGATTGTAGATTCAGGAGAATCACACCACATGGAAGCCACAAAATAATTCTACTCTTCATTGGACACATGCAAAGGTCGTCCTATTTTGATGGGGAACAAATCTCAGGTCGAGGTCACTAGCAAAGGGAGAATTGAACTCACAAAAAGAAGCTTTGAGAATGTGCTACACATTCCCAAACTCTCCATCAATCTTATATCTGTATATTAGATGATAAAATATGGCACTGGAAAGAGAGTAATATTCACACATGATGTTGTGGATATCTATGACATGCAAACCAATTCCAAAGTTTCTACTGGTGTGGTAAATCATTAATCCAGACTCCACACATTTTATGAATTTATTGAACCAGATTTTGCATTACTACTTACCCATGTTAATGAAAGCCATATGATATGGCACAAAAGGTTTGGGCATTTAAATTTCAGATATATGCAACAACTTAGCAAGAAGGTAATGGTTGATGGTCTACCTGACATCCACTTCTCCAAAGGAATTTGTGAGGGATGTGTTCTTGGAAAACACCATCAAGAGAAATTCGACAAAGGAATGACTCAGAAGGCTTCCTTTCCTTTGGATCTGATCCATAGTAACCTCATGGGTCTTTTTCCACATCCATCGATCAATAAAAAAAGGTACATGCTCATTTTTTTTGATGATTTCTCATGCATCACATGGACTTTCTTTTTCAGGAAAAAATCATAGGTCTTTCAACACCTCAAATATTTCAAATCCCTTGTTGAGACACACTCAGGAAAGAAGATTAAATTCTTTTGAAAAGATAATGGGGGGGGCTATTTCAACCATGAGATAAAAAATCTTTGTCTTGAGGCCGAGATTCAGTTGTAGCACATGGTTCCTTATACTCCGCAACAAAACAGAGTGCCTAAATGGAAAAATAGATCCATGAAAGAGATGGCATCATGCATGTTGCATGCAAAGTCACTTCCATAGAGATTATGGGATGAAGAACTTAATTATTAAACCTACATCCAAAATAGATCTCCCCATAGATCTGTCAAGGATAAGACCCCTTACAAGGCTTGGAGTGGCCTCAAACCAGAAGTGACTCAATTATGTATATTCGGTTCTTATGCATGGACTAGTATTCCCTTTGAGAAGATGAAGGCACTTGATCTGCAAATTACATAGTGTATATTTGTTGGACACCCTAATGGTTTGAAGGGATATAGAATCATTGATATCTCGTCGAACCGGCTCATCATTGAGTGTAGTCTCCAATTTGAGGAAAGTATCTCACATGTACCTCAACAACTACATGCAGATAGTTTTGTTCTTCTACATGTTAGAGATGATAATCATGTACATGCCGAATCTTATTCGGACGAGAGTTCTAATTCATAGGATTCAGATGATTCAGATACAAATTTAGTACAGTCATATTCAGAGTCAATGAATGCTGATGCAGAGCCAAAGCCAAGTCCTATGTGGGCCAAGACTACGCTTTAGGATGCAAGAGATGTTATTGGGGATCTAGTTGATACCAGCAGGACTCGATCTGATTTCAAGGAGCCTCCTCTTGCACTCATTGCCACCAAACTGATTCCACCCAGTCAACTTGTCTTGGTTCAATCTTCAAATCCATAGTCCTATGGTGAGTTTGTTGGGAATCCCTTTTGGGAATCCGTCATGCAGGAGGAATATAACTCTCTCCTCAAGAACCAGGCTTGGGATCTAGTTCCCCTTCCTGAAGGAAGGAAAATTGTCAGGTGTAGATGGGTCTACAGGACCAAGAACACAATGGATGGACATGTTAGTAGATATAAAGCCAGGCTAGTTGCCAAAATATTTCAGCAAGTGCATGGCATTGACTATGATGAGACCTTCGCTCCAGTAGTGAAGATGGATTCCATACATTTGGCACTTTCCATTGTGACAACCAAGGGATGGGAAGTCCATCATATGGATGTGAAGAATGCATTTATTCACAGAGATCTCTATGAAGAGATCTACATGGAGAAACCCAAAGGCTTCATGCATGATTCATCTTTGGTCTGTCGACTGAAGAAGTCTCTTTATGGCCTCAAGTAGGCCTCGAGAGCATGGTATTCCAAGATGGACTCCTACCCGCTGACATAGAACTTTGTACATTGTAATTCAGACCCAAATGTTTACATGCTCAAGATGAATGATTCACTTCTACTCCTAGTTCTGCATGTTGATGATTTGATGATGATCGGTAGCTTGAATTTGGTGATTGATGCAATCAAGAGGATTCTACATGATAGGTTATTGATGATGGACATGGGTTTGATAAATTTCTTCCTTGGACTTGAGATTAGTCAGGATTCATTAGAAATCAAACTATCTCAGGCCAAGTATGCATGAGATCTCCTCAAGAGATTTCACATGATAGACTGCAAGTCTGCCCCAAATCCTTTCCTACCAGGATTCAGACTTGAGGATGATGGGGACACTCCAATGGTGGAAAAAACACTGTACATACATCTAGTGGGGAAATTTTTGTATCTCACACACTCCATACAACACCTCTCCTATGAAGTTGGAGCGGTCTCCAAGTTCATGCAAGAGCCGCATGAGCTACATTGGAAGGCTGCAAAGAGTATCCTTCGATATATATAGAGAACCATCACCTTTGGGATTCATTATGCAACATAATCTTCATTGGATCTCATCGGGTTCATTGGTTTTTACTGGGTTGGAGATAGGATTGATCACAAGTCCACATCTGGTTACTCACTCGGTCTGGGCTTCCAACCCATATGTTGGTCGATCAAGAAGTGGGTTTCTATTGCACTATCTTCGGTTGAGGAAGAGTACAATTGGGCATTCAATTTCATCAATCGATCATCTGGTGTGAAAACCATAGCACTATGAACTTTTGCAGAGATCTAGTTAAGAGGCAACAAATGAAGCACATCAAGATCCACTTGCACTGCATCCAGGACTTAGTACATGAGGGGATCATCGACCTATAGTTCTATCCTTTAGTAGAACAAACTGTGGTGATTTTCATTAATACCTTCACCGAGCATAAGTTCCATTCTCTGCGCAGTCTCCTTGGAGTGAAAGGGACAGTTTCCTAGCAACTATATGTTCTTCTTTTTACATACATTGTACTTTGAGGGGGGGGTTTTCCCTCTTTCCTCATTTATTTTAGTGTATCCTTTTTTTTTTGGGTACCTAACATGGCATCATTTTCGGGACCCATTCTTTATTGTCACTGTAGTGATGTTCAAGGGTGGTGTTGGAGATACTTCACACACACCTAGGATTTCTTTTTCCTAAGGTTTTCCATATGTTTACTAGTCATTATTCAGTCTCCTATAATTTAGGGAGAATATTTCTTTTCATACATTCTATGAGAATATTCTCTTTAGTTAACACTTTAGTTTGATCAGTTGAGTGGAGTCTTAATGCCACATTGGTTTCATCACCATGCAATATTGGGATCATTGTCTGCTAATGCATATTCTCCTTAGGATTATCACCAGACTAGTGCATTACTCATGATTCCCTGATATCCTCCTCACTTCACTCAGTTTCAGTCAGTTAACTGAAGATCAAGAGACTAGTTAACTCATACTAGGTGGCAGTTTACTCCTGTAACTATCGATGTGTGTCTAGATCATTCTAAACCGCCACTATGGCACATTGGATTCTCCTCCAGTGCACATTAGTTTGTTGGCATGTTTTCAGACAGAGGCAGAGTATGCGTGTTTGTCATTGATGGAAAATATCATGATCAACATCGCAACGATAATGGCATGGAAATGACAAGTTCAATAGTGAAGAGAAACAGTGATCGTTGGATCCCATTTAGATTTCTCGATGACCGTCAGATCTAAATTCAGATAGGAGGAGCACGCAGTAGAAGAGAACACATCTCATGCATCAGATCTGAGACTGAGGTCTGACCGACTTTGGATCTAGGAGAACCTGCATGTTCTTTAAAGTACAAGGTGAAGCGGGCTTACAAAATCTCGAAAGAAGGAGGACCGTCCATCTTCGGGCAGGACACGTGGTCACAAATCATCATTTCGCTAACTAGAAGGTCAAAGGAAGGAAGTTCTCTAACCTCCCAACTCGTGATATACGAGATCACGAAAAGATATGGACAGTCAGATCACTAAGGATTGTGGACCGTTGATCAGGCATGAAGAAGGCTCGTGAAGTGGCGAAATCACGATAAGATCTAGATCGTTGATCCAAGAGGGGCATGTGGCGATAAATCAGAGCATGATAGAAACACCAATATGCAAAATTGTGAAACACCTTTTGGCGCAGTTTGTGGTCACTTCCGGTGGTCACGTGAGGGGAAGAAGCTAGCGGTGCTAAGCTCCATCTCAGAGTCTTGGCGATCGTGACTTGGAGTATCAATATCCTTCATCACAGGAATCACGATATGAGAGATCGCGATGAGATCCAGACCGTCGGATCATTGGAGATCTCGACTATTGATCAGGCACGATGAAGTTCATAAGTTCATGAAATATGAAGCGCCTTTTGGCGTAGCCTATGGTCACTGCCAGTGGTCACGTGAGGGGAAGAAACTAGCGGTGCTAAGCACCATCTCAGAGTCTCGACGATCAGGACTTGGAGTGTCGAGACCCTTCATCACAGGAATGCCAAAATGCAAAATCATGAAATTCAAATTCTGTTTAGTGCTCGGTCACAGCTAGTGGGCATATGAGATAAACGCAAGACCCTGCAGATTTAATCCAATGGTGCTAGTTATTTGAGCATCCGATCAAAGGGATATTGTTGATCTTCATGATTAATTGATCAGTTATGATTCAGTTAGCAGAACCAAATCATGGTTCTTGGACGGTTGGCGATTCAGTTGCTGTGCGTTTTTTCCCAAGAAGATTCGAGGTGTAACCGCAGAGGGAGTGGTTAAAAGAAATATGCAGTGACTATGCGTGGTTGGCTGTTCTGACTGAAAAATGAGTTGAACTATAGAAAAGTAAAATTATAGTATGCGCAGTGGGAAGAAAGCTCAGAGATAAGGAACATAAGTTGAACAGAGGAGAAAAGGTGAAGAGAGTAGAATGTGCACATATCAAAGAGCATGAGAAAGAATAGATAGAAAGAGACAACAAGTCAAGCCAAGTATGAACAGAGTAGAAGAATAGTGTAGCAGAGAAGAATTGCAGAACAATGAAAAAGTGGTAAGAATTGATTTATCTGTGTTGTTGGTTATTCAATCATTTATTTGTAATAAGGGAGGTGCTATGGAGGACTGTTGTCCTCAGAGGTTCAAGTGGGTGATTGAACATAGGGAGTTGTAGCTTCCATTTGGTTGTAGCCAGAAAAACCAGGGTGGCAGGGTGGTGCAAGGGAGAACAAGTGTTCTCTATTATACAGATTGGAAGTTGGTGCTTCCATCCAGTTGGTGCTGGAACATTAAGGGAGTTGGTGCTTCCTTCTAGTGGGTGCTAGAGAAACCAGAGAGTTGGTGCTCTCAAACAAGTTGGAGCTTGTAAAATAGAGGTAGTAGCCTCAAATTGAGTTGGTGCTCAATTATAGATGATGTACAGAACTTAAAAGATTGCCTATCATTTTCAAAGAAGAAGAGGTTTTCTCCCTTTATGGGTTTCCTCGTGAAAATCTATCTCTGTGTATATCTTATGTGTGAGTGATGCTCATTATTTATGTTGTTCATATATTGTATAATATTGATGGTCACTTGGAGAAAGGTTAAAAAATGGGTTAATTGACTTAAAATTGTTTAAGCACAGCAACAACTGATTCACCCCCCCCTCTCAGTTGTCTTAGTAATTTCAACAATTGGTATCAGAGCGGGTTCCTTTTATCTAAAGGTAGATCTGTAAGCTTAAACATGACAAGTCATGAAGGGAATTCAACCACTAATCCTCCTCTATTTGATGGAACAAATTTTTCCTTCTGGAAGGTTAGAATGAGAACATACCTAATGGCCTTAGGTGCTGATGTTTGGGATGTAGTAGAGACTAGATACATAAAGCATGTTGTGCTAGATTCCAAGGATGATAAGTTAGAATTTAGCTTTAATGCTAAGGGAATGAATGCTATCTTGAGTGGACTTGTAGAAGATGAGTTTGTAAAGGTGATGCGTCTTCAAACTACCAAAGAAATGCGGGATAAACTTATTAGCAACTATGAAGGAAATGAGAAAGTAAAAGATGCCAAACTTCAAACATATAGATTGAAATATGAACAACTAAAGATGAATGAAGATGAAATAATTAGCAAGTATTTTTTAAGAGTTGAAGAACTTGTGAATGCCATGAAGGGTCTTGGTGAGAAGTTTGAAGAATCATTCTTAGTTCAGAAGATTTTAAGATCTCTGCTTGATAAATTTAATCCAAAAGTATCTGCAATAGAAGAACTAAATGATCTTAAAACTCTGTCCATTGATCAACTCCTAGGAACTTTAACTACATATGAAATGAGAATTAGAAAAGATAAATCCATTACTAGAGAAGCATCTTTTAAAGTAGACAAGAATACTGATTCAGAATTAGATAATATTGAGGAAAAAATTGTGAGAAGGTTAAACAAAGGATCAGGAAAATATCAAGGCAAGCTCCCCTTCAAATATTTTAACTGTGGTAAGATAGGTCATTTTTCATCTAAGTGTCCTCATCAGAAAAAGGACCAGAACTTTGATGATGAAAATAAATAAAAATTTAAGAAATATAGTAAGAAGAAAAGTTTGTGTGCAAGTAATGACAATTCCTCAGAAGACATAGATAGTGATTCATCATGTGAAGACAGAGTGAATGATTTTATGCTTATGGCTATGGTAGATCTTGATGATGAACAAACAGGAGGTGAAATGGATGATGAAGAAGCTGTGGTGGATATGGAAGATGAATTAATCAGTGCTTTGGAAGAAATTGACAGACTCAGATGTAAGAAGAGAAAACAAAAATAGTTGTTGAAGCAGTTTAAGATGAATGGTGAAAAACCTGATGAAAAATTTTCTCTACTAAAAGTGGAGTTAGAAGAGGCAAAGAAAATAGAAGACATACTGAAACAACAGTTGTCAGAGAAGAAAGCGATGTTTGAAGCCTTAGAAGAAGAGATAGTAAAAGCCAGAAAATAAATGGAGAAGTTTAAGGGATTGTATCACCAAAATCTTCCAAGTATTAAAGCCTCAGAATGATTAACCTCCATTCTAAATCAGCAAAGAAACCCAAAGTTGAAAGATGGATTGGGGTATGAAGAAGGATCAAGTAGTGATCATCCAAGTAATACAAAACCTATCAAGTTTGTCAAATCCTCAAACATTGACAACAATCACTCTGCAGAAACAAAGAAAGAAAATCAACCACCAAGAAGGAATGAAAGAAAAAGTACCAAAACTGAATCTTTAGATCAAAGAGATTATCGGCATGAAAGAAATCGACCTCCTCAAAGAAGACAGATTTTTTCAAGGTACAAAGGTTTTTTCTATGGTTATTGTTTTTTCTGCTCTAATTTTGGTCACAAAGCTATAAATTGTTCTTTAAGATTTAGATATGAACAATCAATATATTCAACGAATAACCATCTTCCACAACAAATATCAAGACAACCAAGCAACAAACAACCTCAGACTATAAATCATGTGATGGCTGGAAAAAGGATGCAGGTTAAACATAACGATAGTTATGAGCATAAAAATTGCTATGATCTTCTATTTAGTGAACCATAATGTTACATCTGTCATAACTATGAACATAAAGCTCCATATTGTCGCTTAAGGAATTACAAGCCAGATTTGATCCTCACTGTTGAAAATGTCAAGGTTTGGAAGAAGAAAGAAGATGACAAGTGTGGACTAGTGTTATCATCCCAAAGACAAAAGAATCCCTAGTATATTGACAGTGGATGTTCCAAACATATGACTGGAGACAAAAGTAAGTTTCTAACTCTAAGTGAAAGAAAATAAGGGAATGTAACTTTTGGAAATGATGCACCAGGAAAAATAAAAGGTAAAGGAATGGTAAGTTTGAGTANATGACTGGAGACAAAAGTAAGTTTCTAACTCTAAGTGAAAGAAAATAAGGGAATGTAACTTTTGGAAATGATGCACCAGGAAAAATAAAAGGTAAAGGAATGGTAAGTTTGAGTAATGGCAAAGGGAAAGCTCAAGATGTGTTATTTGTAGAAGGTCTGAAACATAATCTTCTTAATGTCAGTCAAGTCTGTGACTGAGGATGTGAAGTCATTTTTACCTCTAAAGACTGTAGAATAAAATCTATGGATTCGGGACAGCTAGTTGCAAAAGGGATAAGAACATAAAACAATGTCTATGTGTTAAAAGAAGAAAAAGAAGAATGCCACTTAAGAAAGTATGATGAAAGTTGGCTGTGGCATAGGAGACTTGGACACTTAAATTTTGATCATATAATCAAGCTCAGAAACAATGGGGCAATAAAATATCTTCCGAAGATATCAAAGCCACATGACTCTGTTTGTAAACCTTGCCAGATAGGAAAACTTACTTGCACTCAGTTCAAATAAAAAAACTTTCCTTCAATAGAAAAACCTCTCCAGTTAGTACATATGGATTTATGTGGACCATCAAGGAAAGAAGGTATAGGAAAATAAAATTATTTTATGTTGATTATTGATGACTATTCTAGACTAACATGGGTTGCCTTTTTGAAGGAAAAATCTGAAGCATTTGAAAAATTCAAAGTGTTTAAGGCTCTAACTGAGAATCAAACAGGGAAAAGATTGAAGAGATTAAGGTCTGATAGAGGAGGAGAGTTTAGCTCATGGAACTTCAAAGAGTTCTGTGATAAACAAGGGATCAAACGAGAATACATTATTCCAATAACTCCACAGCAAAATGGAGTTGTTGAGAGGCAGAATAGATCAGTACAACAAATTGCAAGATCAATGATGATTGAAAGGAACATACCTCAGACATATTGGGTAGAAACAATTCATACAACTGTTCATATTCTTAACAAAGCACATCTCAGACCACATAGTGACAAGACTCCTTATGAACTATGGTTTAGAAGACCTGCTTCAATCAAGCATTTTAAGGTCTTTGGGAGTAAATGTTATATCAAGAACAATAATGAAAATATTGGCAAATATGATGAGAGGGATGATGAAGGTATCTTCTTGGGTTATTCTACAAACAGTAAAGGGTACAGATGTTACAATAAGAGACTGCATAAACTGGTTGATTGTATAGACATAAAAGTTGATGAAGAAATCCCGGTTAGAAATGTAAGCAATGTTGATCCAAGCACATAAGATATAGTTGAATACGAAGATGAACAGGTCCAAGGATCAGAAAGAGAAGAATCTGAATCAGATGAAGATACAAATACTCCGACTGACACAAATCAACAAAAAGAAGCAATATCCCCTCTCAGCATTGTTAGAAAGAATCATCCTGAAAATCAGATAATTGGAGATATAAATAAAGGAGTTTAGACAAGAAGGAAATTGATTAAAGACTCAGAACAATCTTATGTTGTTTTTTTATCTATGACTGAACCTAAATTTTTTTATGAATCCAACCAACATGATGATTGGATTAGAGCTATGAATGAAGATCTTGATTAGATTGAGAAGAACAATACTTGGGAGCTTGTCCCTAGACCCGGAGATAAGAATGTAATAGGTTCCAAATGGGTGTTCAAGAATAAAATGAATGAAAAAGGACAAGTTGTTAGAAATAAAGCTAGATTGGTTTGTAAAGGGTATGCACAAGTTGAAGGTCAGGAATTTGATGAAACTTTTGCACCAGTGGCAAGATTGGAAGCCATCAGAATGTTTCTTGCTTATTCATGTCATAAGAAATTTAAAGTTTATCATATGGATGTTAAGTCAACATTTCTTAATGGAGATCTAGAGGAAGAAGTATATATGGAGAAACCTGAAGGATTCTCATTGACAAATAATCCTAATTATGTTTGCAAGCTGAAGAAGGCCTTATATGGACTGAAACAAGCACCATGAGCTTGGTATTATAGTCTGGACAAATTTTTACAAGACAAAGGGTTCAAGAAAGGTATTGTTGACAACAATCTCTACATTAAGTCTGAAGGTGATAATTTACTAGTTGTTTTGGTTTATGTAGATGATATTATTTTTGGTTGCACTAATGGATCATCTGTCCAGTGGTTTGCTAACTCTATGCAAATAGAATTTGAGATGTCCATGATAGAAGAATTGTCATATTTTCTTGGTTTACAAGTAAATCAGAGTTTTGCGGGAATATTTATCTCTCAAGAAAAATATTTGAAAGAGATGTTGAAGAAATTTCAGATGGAGGATTCCTCTCCTGTTAGCACACCTATGGTGGTTGGTTGCAAGCTCAGTAAAGATGATATTTCACTGGATGTTGATCAAAGGACATATTTCTCTATGATAGGCAGTCTTCTGTACATCACAACATCCCGTCCTGATATAATGCAAGCTGTTGGAATGGTAGGTCATTATTAGTCTGCTCCTAAACAAAGTCATTTGGTAGTTGTCACAAGGATATTCAAATACTTGAAGGGAACAATGACGTATGGTCTATGGTATCCCAAAAATTAGAATTTTCAGTTAACTGCTTATTCAGATGCAGATTGGGCAAATTGTGTGGATGAGAGAAAGAGCACCAATGGAGGTGAATTCTTCTTGGGTGACTCGTTGGTAGCATGGCTTAAGAAGAAGCAAGAATTTATTTCCTTATAGACTACAAAAGCAGAGTACATTGCGGCTACTACTTGTTGCACTCAGATTTTGTGGATGATCCAAACTCTTGCAGATTTGAAGGTAAACTATACTGATCCAATTATAATTCATTGTGATAACACCAGTGCCATTAGTGTCTCCAAGAATCATGTTCTTCATTCCAAGACTAAGCATATCCCAATAAAATACCATTTTCTCAGAGAACAAGTTACAAATAGAGTTGTTCAGCTGAGTTATATTCCTTCCACTGAACAAATAGCTGATATCTTTACTAAACCGTTAACAGTGACCCCTTTTGGATATCTTCATCAAAAGCTGGGGGTTATAACTTCTTTCATCTAATCTATTCATCTGGTTAGGGGGAGTCCTTATTGAATATCTATTATATTTCTAAGCTACTCATAGTTGACAGGGGGAGTATGTATTGTAATAGCTTTGGGGGAGCGTGTTTCTTCTTTGACATTGATGTCAAAGGGGGAGAAAGTGTGGTAATTTCAAGGATGCTACAGTGGTATAGTTGCATGTTTTTCAAGGGGTTGCCATCAATGACAAAGGGGGAGATTGTTGGCATGTTTTTAGACAGAGGCAGAGTATGCGTGTTTGTCATTGATGGAAAAGATCACGATCAACAACCCAATGATAATGACATGGCAATAGTAAGTTCAACAGTGAAGAGCAACAGAGATCATTGGATCCCATTTAGATTTCTTGATGATCGTTAGATCTGAATTTAGATAGGAGGAGCACACAGTAGAAGAGAACAGATCTCATGCATCAGATCTGAGCTTGGGTCTAACCGGCATTGGATCCAAGAGAACCTGCACGTTCTCTAAAGTGCAAGATGAAGCAGGCTTACAAAATCTTGAAAGAAGGAGGACTGTCCATCTTCGGGCAGGACACGTGGTCACAGATCATCATTTCACTAACTAAAAGGTCAAAGGAAGGAAGTTCTCTAACCTCCCAACTCGCGATATGCGAGATCACGAAAAGATCTGGATAGTCAGATCACCAAATATTGTGGACCGTTGATCAAGCATGAAGAAGGCTCGTGAAATGGTGAAATCGCGATAAGATCTGGATCATTGATCCAAGAGGGGCACATGGCGACAGATCAAAGCATGACAAAAACACCGATATGTGAAATTGCAAAACACCTTTTGGTGCAGCCTATGGTCACCGTCGATGGTCACGTGAGGGGAAGAAGCTAGCGGTACTAAGCTCCATCTCAGAGTCTCGGCGATCATGACTTGGAGTATCGAGATCCTTCATTATAGGAACCACGATATGCAAGATCGCGATGAGATATGGACCATCAAGTCATTGGAGATCTCGACCGTTGATTAGGCTCGATGAATTTCATAAGTTTGCGAAATACGAAGTGCCTTTTGGCACAGCCTATGGCCACCTCCGGTGGTCACGTGAGGGGAAGCAACTAGCAGTGCTAAGCTCCATCTCAGAGTCTCGGCTATTGCGACTTGGAGTGTCGAGACCCTTCATCACAGGAATGCCAAAATGTGAAATCACGAAATTCAAATTCTGTTTAGCGCTCGATCATAGCTAGTGGGCATATGAGATAAACGCAAGACCCTGCGTATTTAATCCAATGGTACTGGTTATTTGAGCATCTGATCGAAGGGATATTTTTTATCTTCATGATTAACTGATCAGTTACGATTCAATTAGCAGAACTGAATAATGGTTCTTGGACGGTTGGCTATTCAGTTGCTGTGCGTTTTTTCCCAAGAATATTTGAGGTGTAACCGCAGAGGGAGTGGTTAAAAGAAATATGCAGTGACTGTGCGTGGTTGGTTGTTCTGACTAAAAAATGAGTTGAACTGTAGAAAAGTAAAATTACAGTATGCATAGTGGGAAGAAATCTCAGAGATAAGGAACATAAGTTGAACAGAGGAGAAAAGACGAAGAGAGAAGAATGTGCACATATCAAAGAGCATAAGAAAGAACATATAGAAAGAGACAACAAGTCAAGCCAAGTATGAACAGAGCAGAAGAATAGTGTAGTAGAGAAGAATTGCAGAACAATGAAGAAGTGGTAAGAATTGATTTATCTGTGTTGTTGGTTATTCAATCATTTATTTGTAATAAGGGAGGTTCTAGGGAGGACTGTTGTCCTCAAAGGTTCAAGTGGGTGCTTGAACACAGGGAGTTGTAGCTTCCATCTGGTTGGAGCCAGAAAAGCCAAGGTGGCAGGGTGGTGCAAGGGAGAACAAGTGTTCTCTGTTATACAGGTTGGAGCCTGTGTAACTAGAAGTTGGTGCTTCCATCCAGTTGGTGCTGGAACATTAAGGGAGTTGGTGCTTCCTTCTAGTGGGTGCTAGAGAAACCAGAGAGTTGGTGCTTGCAAACAAGTTGGAGCTTGTAAAATAGAGGTAGTAGCCTCAAATTGAGTTGGTGCTCAATTATAGAAGATGTACAGAACTTAAAAGACTACCTATCATTTTTGAAGAAGAAGAGGTTTTCTCCCTTTATGGGTTTCCTCGTGAAAATTTGTCTCTGTGTATATCTTATGTGTGAGTGATGCTCATTATTTAAGTTGTTAATATATTATATAATATAATATTGATGGTCACTTGGAGAAAGATTAAAAAATGGGTTAATTGACTTAAAATTGTTTAAGCACAGTAACAACTAATTCACCCCCCCCTCTTAGTTGTCTTAGTAATTTCAATATAGATGAGTTATACAAAGTATATCATGTGTAAATTATCATTCATTCATTTGGTTAATGTAATTCTTTGATTCTCACTCTCTTGTTTCCATCTTTTCTCTACAAACTGTGTATGTATTCTTGCTAGCTAGATCTTATCTGTGCAGGTTCATTCACATTTACATAGAGATCATGTGAATCTCTTGCTAGGTAGCTCTTGAAGGCTTACTCTTTTCTTTTGGATGATAATTTGCATGGTGAACGAGGTTTTGGTATCTCTTTGCTTGGAATTGGTAAAGAAAATATGCATACACTAGTTCTCTTTTTCTCATTGTTGGTTGTTGTTGGAGGAGTATATTGGATACACCCTCCATTAATGTTTCATATTCTTGTTAAATTTATAAGTCATTCTTGAACAAGGGTTGCTAGGAGGAATACAAGTGTGTATACCCTCTTATATTTTACCCTAAGTTGGTTGGAATACCTTAGGGTTTAAGAGTATTTACACCCATAGGGTTGTTGTTGATCTAATTTTTTCTTTAGAGGCCCCATCCACCCAATTTTAAAGGCACTAATCTGAATATTTGTGCATTGGAGAAATAAAATAACACATTGGGAAACATGAATTTTTGTCATTTCAACTTTCTACAATCTAGGTTTTGTTCCTTGTGCCTAGTGCACCTCTTAGCCAATAGGGCATCCCCTCTAAAGGGGTATTGTTTTCTTCTGTAATAAAATTTCACATTCAGCCATTAGGGCTGCATAAACCCTAATAAAAATTTCTCAAATAACTCTCAATTCAACCACTGAAACTTGCTAAGATTTTTCCCACATAATCTAGTGATCATAACACATCTTTTGGTATATTTTGTCAAGTTTTAATGATTGAATATCTTTTTGTAATAAGTTGTTTGTTACATCCATAAGGATGATTATTATCTTTGCATAAAGTGTTTACTACAACATTACCTTTTGTGCTAGTATCTTGCTCCTTTAATCTTGAGTTTCACTAGTGTTTTTCTAGTCTATCTCTCGCATCATTTACTTGATTTCTAGAACTTATTTTAGCAGTTGATTGTGCCATTTTATTGCTGATATATACTATTACTAACTGCTGCAATCAGGGAAAACAAGATTAACTTACTTTTCCATCATATACCCATGCTTGTATATTTGTTTTCCTTGTGTCTCGGGCAAGTACAATCAACATTTGCAAGGTCTACTACTTCCTGGAAACCCTTGGCTACCACAAAGACCTATCTAAAGCCATTTTCCACAATCAATAACTTTGCCTCTAGGGGCATCCATTCATACATCACATTTTCCATCTCATTCCCCTTAGGGTCACTAAGATTCCCCCCTGAGGTAATCACTTCACCTCTAAAGTGACAGGAACACCTATCTAAGGTGACAATGGGTATGTGCTCTCTTAGTTGTTTCCATTTTGGTGGTTGGGTTGGGATTCTCCCAAACTACAACTTGTGCAATAACAAGTCACATTGTGTTTACCAAATGCGGCTTATAACTTAGCCCAAGATTCATCTGGGTCATCAATTCCTTGAAGGTGAAATCATAAATCAAGAGAGATGGAAATTTTGATCAATCCATGTGATTTTTCATTCTTATTATCCCCCTTTCACTTTATTTTCGATATCAGTGGGGGGATTTTCTTTTCCCAAGGTAATCCTGTACAAATCTTTACTTTAGTACATCCTCCATATGGGATTTCCATGAGAAATAGTTGGTTTTGGTAAACAAAAGATCACTTGGAGTAGTCATATTAAAATATGAAATTAATATGGATTCAAAAGTTGAAATTGACTATCTATATGGAAATCTCTTGAAAAAAATAGGTCATTTAAAAAAACCGGCAATGAACATGGACTTCAGATGTAAAAGTAATGTTTTTTTTTGAAAAAATGCATAAACAGTAAACAAGGTGCCACATGATAGGTAGAAGTTAGTCCAAGTGGTGATGGATGCACAATGATGTGGTTGAATAAAAATAAATTCTCTGCATTCTCTAACTTTGCATATAAGCTCACTTTTACAAATAAATTAATTATGAAGTGACCCACTTTTATAGAATAAGTGAGAATCATTTTTACAATGAAGTTACTTTATAAATTAAAGTTGCATGCAAAAAGTAACAAAAAACGAATATTAAACTTACTTTATAGTAATTCACTTTTATAATTTAAGTGAAATGCACTTTACAATGAAGTTATGAGATGACTTCAGGTTTCATGATTTTTTTCACAAATTAACTTAAAAACTAGAGTCTTGAATTCAAAAGCTCTTATTAATAAAACAACTTTCAACCAAGTGAAGTAATGCAAAATATATATCAAATTTAATGAAGAAGAGGGACTTTTTCTTTCCTCGAAATGCATGTTTACCCCAAAAACTTTTGTTTTTTCTTGCAAAAAAATTCAACATGGCCACTTACAAAAACAAGTGAAATTTCAAAAAAAAAAAATTGAATCTCAACAATAATGGGGTTAGATATCAATTAACTTGGAAAATGCAAGTTTTCTCTCCATTTTTTATTTGTTGAACTTGCATAAAGCGCAAAGGAAAGAGCATACGTAGAAAACAAAACACTTTCCTCTTTGTTTTTTGTTTGCTGAGATCACACAAAGTTCACAACAAAGAGCATATGCAAAGCAAAAATAGTAGAAAATTGGGAATAAAAAACATGAAACCGAAATATTAACTCTGTAAATTTTTTTAAAAAGCACATATTCGGAGTTTATACCTCCATATTTGAAAAAAATGGCCATACCTTGGGAAAATGTAAATCTTTTCGAGTGAAGGATAAAACATTTTCAACTGAAAGCAACACTATGGAAAAAATGGAATAGTCTAGTCATCCCAGAAATACACAGAAATAACATAACCCATAAATGAGGAAACATGGGTTCAAGATCTCGATCAACAATGAGAGTGGGTCTTCAAATGGGTTTTGATACCATAATTGACAAAACAAGTTATTTCTACACAAGACAAACACCTTTAGTAACCACTTACAAAGCTAGATCAAATATCATAACACCAATGTTTTTACATGGTTAAAATACTCTAAGAGGAAAATAGTCCATGGTCCCAACCAACGTGGTCACTTGAGGCAATATATTAATGCAACAATAAAATATTTTACAAGATATTTTCTCACAATCAATAATAAGAAAATGACCCTCCATGCTATTTTAATAGAGATCATGGACTAATTAGGTGTTAAACCATAGATCAATATAGTCATTGTTAAGAACCAAATATCAAAATAGCATAAAAAACCTCAGAATAAGTACTCAACGCCTTGACAAAGAGAGAATTTCATATAATAAGCCTCTTTGAGGGGGAAACCTCCTTATACACCACATGAATTTACAAATACAAGATGATTCCAAATGAAAATGTCTCCTTGGTATATATAGGAGACTAGGAGGTACAATTACAGCTAATGGACCCAAGAGGACATAAATAAAATAATAATACTAATGTAATATGCCCCAATTAAGGGGTAATATGCCACTATTTAGGGCTTAACATGCCCCTCCCCTTCAGACAAGTGTTTGTTGCAACACTTGAGTAATTATGGATGCTTCTGTATAAAATTCTCATATTCCCAAGTGGAATCTTCAACAGGTAGTTTCCTCCACTTAATGATATACTCTGAAATGGATTTATTCCTCAACTGAAAAATTCTCATGTCAGTGATAGATTTAGGCTCCAATATGATTTTTCATTCCTCATCAATTTCTGGCAATATAGTTTGAACTTGGATCTTGTCACCTATAACCTTCTTTAAGCACGAAACATGGAAAACTAGGTGTACTCGCGAAGATGCAAGAAACTCCAATTTGTATGCCATAGTACCAATATTTTGCACCACCTTATAAGGGCCATGGTACTTTGGTGATAATTTATTATCCTTATTAGCTTACTTGAGGGACATCTGTTTGTATGGTTGTAGTCTTAAAATTACCCAATTCCTCACTTCAAAACTTCTTTCACTACAATGATTAAATGCTCGTTCTTTCATGCGATTCTGTGCCATGGTCAGGTTTTCCTTTAAGAGTTAGAGAACTTCTTGTTGATCCTTGATGTGATCTTCCACTGCTTGAACCTCAGATTTTTCTTTTAGAGAAGAAGTGATGGAAGATGGGTGATATCTATAGAGTGCCATAAATGGTGTCATTTTTGTTGTAGTATGAAAGGAAGTGTTATACCACCATTTTGCCAAGGGTAACCACTTGAACCATTGTGTTTGTTTATCAGGGACAAAACAACGAAGGTATCCTTGCAAGCATTTGTTTTTATCTCGGTTTTTCCATCAGATTGAGGATGATAAGATGAGCTATGAGACAATTGAGTACCCAAACAAGAAAATAATTCTTTCCAAAAATGTCCAATGAAGATGGGATCTCTGTCACTTACAATAAACTTTAGACTTCCATGTAGATTTTGAACTGTCTCCATGAATGCGATGGCAACTGTATTGGCTTTGAAAAAATACGAGAGTGAAAAAAAGTGTGCATACTTGGTCAATCTATCAACAGTGACCATGATGACGCTATTTTCTTCAGACTTCGGTAACCTTGTGATGAAATTGATCCAGGTGGATATTGGTGGCCACCCACCTATTCCAACTGGCTCCTCGTGTCCATTTTTTGTTCAACATGTTCTTCTGTACTACTTTGTAATTGTGAGTTATACATTTCTGGGGCTGTCTAAATCCCCACACATCCTTTAGGTGGGTACCGGTGGCCTCTCGCCTAATCTAATTGGCTTATTTTGTATGTTTTCATGTCAACACATCTTGTTGTACTTCCAGGGTCGTTTTGGGGCCCTAAACATTGTTTTTTTGGCTCACCACAATCAAACTATAGGCGGAGTCAAATTTTGATAAAGTAATGTGTATCTCTTTGAAAGACCTTTCCAATGGGCTATCACGTGCCTAAAATAGAGGTCATATGCAAAAGTTACGACCATTGGAAGTTGAGGTACCAAATTACACCAACTCACCCATAGGGCCCACATGACTTTTGGCGTTTCACCTTCTGGGGTTAGGTTTTTGGATGTATAGGGTTTTGGAATTCATGAGTAATATCAAAAAGGCCTCTGGAGCCTCATTGTATTCTATTCTTCTCAGATGGATGTGCCAACAACCACATCTCTTCTCATAGATAGCTACCACCATTTGAGCAAGTGTTTCAGTTCTGCAGTTTTACAGTTTTAGCCTATTTCATTATTTAATAGAAGATATTGTTCACTAAATATTTGTGTTATTCTTCATGTCTC
Source organism: Picea engelmannii (assembly GCA_009831015.1). Lineage (NCBI taxonomy): Eukaryota > Viridiplantae > Streptophyta > Pinopsida > Pinales > Pinaceae > Picea > Picea engelmannii. Next base: position 55,598 of record ML826736.1, read on the forward strand.
TTTATTTATTATATTTAGTTTATTAATCAGTTTGTTCCACTCCTAAATCTGGATTAGTCATATCAAAGCAGTCTACTCTTCATTTATTTTTCTTTGTGCATGTCCCCGACAAGATCTGGGTACAAGAAGTTGGGACTCGAACCAATCGATCCATTGCAAGATTGATCGTGTCAAGACTAACAACAACCCATGGAGGATGGAAGTAAAGATAATGGGGCAGAAGATCCTATTAAAATGTTTCTTGAGGAATCCATCGAACGACAAAGGAATGAAATGATGGACAGCTTCGCGTAGATCCTCTAACGACTGCCCACATGAGAAACATCTTTATAAAGCGGCCATGCAACCCCCTTCAAGGTACAGTTAAATTTTTATATTCCATTATTTGAAGGACTGATAGATGAAGATGTTGTAGATAAATGGTTTAATCTACTCGAAGGATATTTTTCGGTCCACAATTTTTTTGATAGGGAAAATATCACTTTTTCACTCCTCAAGGTCATTCCCCATGTTAAAGACTGGTGGGATACTTACTTTGAGCAAAGGGTTGTGGAGGAATATACAATTTTTGTGGTGGCCCCTACATGGGATTCCTTTTGAGATGCCATTAAAGAACAATACTACCTTGTTGGAAGCTACGAGGAGAGTACACCAGATGGACCACCCTATGTCAATAAAGGGACTAGACAGTACCATATTTCACCAATATTTTCCATACCCTACGCACCAAATTAGGTATCAAAGACTCTAAGCATCATCTGGTGCTAAAATACCGCAACTGTTTGCATAGATACATTCAAGAAGAAATGGAGTTCCTGGACATCGCCTCATTGGGCACAACTTATAGATATGTTGTCAAGATTAAGCATAAATTTAAGAAAAAACAACGAGAGTTTGGATATAAAAACCCCTCACAGCCAAAGTAGGGCAAAGGCATCCCCAACCCACACAACAAGGAACCAAGTTGATATGGCCACTCTCAAGGCAACCAGTCCAAGCCACAACACAAGAAGGGCAATGAGAAGATGAAGAAGGACACATGAAAATGGTGTGAGTACCATAAAAGTCCTTGGCACAACACCAAAGAATGCCGCTCCAAGCAGTCCCTCGTGGCTGAGCTGAAGGCTTTCGAGTCAGAGGTCGATTCTGATTTTGAGTCAAATCATGAAGGAGGGAAGAAAATTATCGATGTTGAACCCAATACCACTGTCGCTACCACCAAAGTTTGGCCAAGCGAACTAGAAGAAAAAGAGGAAGGGGAACACCTCTTTCACTTACAGATGTGAGTCAAGGGGAACGCCTCTTTCACTCGTAGAAGAACTTGATTTCAATAGAGGTTGTCAAGCAGATAGACCTTCCAATGACACCACACTCGCAACCCTACACCATCGCCTGGCTTCACCAAGGAAGAGATCTTCGTGTTAGAAAACAATGTCATCTTCCCTATGACATCAAGCCTTTCAAAGATGAGGTACTATGTGATATTTCTCCCCTTTAATTTTGTGATGTTATTTTAGGAAAAACATATTTGTGGAAGTGTCATGCTATGTATGAGTCTATAGCCCACAATGTTATTATTACTTTGGGTAGACAATTGTATAGGATCCCAGAGGTAGCACCTCCTACTGCTATTTCTTTAATCTCTGCTAAGCAATGCAGTAAATTCATTTCATAGACCAGAAAGTTCATATTCTTTGTGATCCATGCTCATAGTAAGTAGAAGGTCGCTATGAAATCTATGGGCTCTACATAGCGCCTCTCTTTGAAACATAAGAAAGTGGACGGGATCATGGAAGAATACAAATACATCTTAGCCTCACCTACATGGGTACGGACACACTGCCAATTCAAGAATGCAATTGATCTGACCCCCATCGCGCCTCTACTTAATGGACCAGTCTATCGGTGCTCACTGATGGAGAATGATGAAATAAGGCATTAGATCCAAGAGCTTCTTCAAAAGGGGAACATCAGGCCCATCTCATCCCCTTTTGGAAGCTTGATTGTACTAGTGTAGAAGAAGGACGAGACTTGGTGACTTTGCATTGATTACAGAGCCTTAAAAAAAATCACAGTCAGGAACCTCTACCCCATTCCTAGGATTGATAACCTTCTTGAACAACTCAAGGGGGAAAATTTCTTCAAAAATATTGACCTAAATTCTGGCTACCGCCAGGTTCCCATCGAACCAACTAATGTATGGAAGACAATATTCAAGTCTAAAGAAGGTCTCTATGAATGGCTAGCCATGCCCTTTGTCTTAAAAAATGCACCAGCCACTTTCATGAGGTTGATGGATGATGTATTGCGACCCTTCACCAACTCCTTTGTGGTAGTATATTTGGATGACATCCTCATCTTCAACAAAATGTGGGAGGAGCACATGCAGAATATTCAATAGGTTTTGAGCACTCTGTAGCAACACAAGCTTTATGCCAACTTGGAAAAATGATCTTTTGGCATGAACATGGTTCAATACTCAAGCTACATTGTTGATGAACATGGGGTACATGTTGATCTAGCTAGTGTCCAAGTCATCCGTGATTGGACAACCCCAACCACACTGACCGAGCTTCAGATCTTTTTGAGATTAGCCAACTTCTATTGACGGTTCATGTTGGGATTCTCCCATATTACATGGGCCCTCATCTAGATGACCAAGGGTGGTGGTAGGGCCAAGTTCATGTGGGGGAAGGAGAAACAAAGAGAATTCAATGATCTGAAGCATCACTTGTGCTCATCTCTAGTACTCTCCTTGCCCGATATACAACAACCATTCGAGATTGAGATTGATGCATCTGACTATGTTGTGGGCATAGTTCTCACTCAGCATGAGCATCCAATGGCATACCATAGTGAGAAACTCTTCGATACTATTTGGAAATACCCCACCTATGACAAGAGAATGTATTCCATTGTACAATACTATCGTCAATGGAAACATTACATTCTGGGGAAAGAGACGATCATACACATTGATAACAAGCCTTTGCAGTTCATACAGACACAAGGGAAATTGCAGAATGAACTCCATTAGAAGTGGTCCACCTAACTGTAGAAGTTCCATATCAACATCAAGTATAAGATAAGTATCTCCAATCATTTAGTTGACTGCCTCAGTCGACCTTCTGTGGTTGCACTCACCACTATGCTCCATTCCTATGGACATGAAGCATCTGAGTGGCCCCAAATTTATCAGCAAAATCCGGACTTCGCCACCACATATCAACTTTTGGGTACAGGCGCAATTGTCACTAATTTTCACATTCAGTATGGACTCTTATGCCACCTGGGCCATCTCTATGTTCCTACAAGTGAGTGTGCAAAGATGATTTGGGAAGCCCACTACATTTGGGTGGTAGGACATTTTGGCGTAGAGAAAACTGTGGCCATTCTTAAGAAACATTTTTATTGGCCAAAAATTTGACAGGACATCATCAAATATATCATATCTTGCATTGTCTATGCCATTTACAAGCCCGCCATAAATAAGCAAGGCTTATACACGCATCTTCCTATTCCTGAGAAGCCTTGGGAATCCATCTCAATGGACTGCATGTTTGGTTTTCCATCCACCAAGCAAGGAAACGACTGCGTGTTTGTGGTCATTGATCGATTTTCGAAGATGGCCATCCTCACAACCTATAAGAAGAATGTCACAATGACATATATTGCCAATATCTTCTCTGAACGAGTGTGGGTCCTCTTTGGGATACCACAGACCATCATCTCGGATCAGGAAAACAAGTTCCTCATCACATTTTGATCGAGTCTGTGGTCTCTGTTGGACACCGAGCTCACAAAATCCACTTCTTTCCACCCCCAAACTGATGGCCAAACATAGGTCATCAATTAGATGATTGTGCACATCCCTCACATGTACAATTCTAAGCATCCATGCACATGGGAAAAGAGTCTCCCATATGTCCAACAAAGTCACAACAGGGCTCTCCATAGTTCCATCAGTCATAGCCCATTTCAGGTGGGTCTGGGATTCCAACCCTTAGGACCCATTGATGGTTCACTTCCTATTTCCACTGCATAGACAAAATCTTCCCCTGATCAGTCTGCGATAAAAAAAGACACTAGATTCATTGAGCAGATTCAACACATCTGCCAATATGTCCAGGAGATTTTGCAGAAATCCAATGCTAAGTACAAGCAGTTCCATGATCAACATAGGGTACCACACCAATTTTAGGTTGGAAACAAAGTCTGGTTACATTTGTTGAAGGAGCGTCTCATCGAGCCCCATCGGATGCTTCACCCACTTTGTTATGGGCCTTACACTATCACCAAGGTTGTGGGTAGAAATTATTTTGAGCTCAACACTCCACCTTTCCTTGGTCTATATCCAATATTCAATGTGGACCTCCTTCGGCCATATTTTCCCCCATTATTCGACACCTCCAAGATTGTATAAAAACTGATACCAACAAATATTAACCCTGACTGCATGGAACAAGCATCCATTGATCATATAGTGGACACATAGGTCAAGGGAATTCGCCAACAACAGATCCATCTTTATCGGGTTGTCAAGGCAGGGAAACTCCTACACCAAGGCAAATGGTTCACCCAGGGCCAAATCCAACAGAATTTTCCTCACCTAATGGGAGAACTCAATGCAATGGAGACCATTTCATCCTAAGGGGGGAGGATTGATCCAAGTGGATATTGGTGGCCACCCACCTATTCCAACTGGCTCCTCGTATCCATTTTTTGTTCATCATGTTCTTCTATACTTCTTTGTAATTGTGAGTTCTACACTTCTGGGGCTGTCTAAAGCTCCACACATCCTCCAGGTGGATACGGGTGGCCTCTTTCCTAATATAACTAGCTTATTTTGTATGTTTTCATGTCAGCACATCTTGTTGTACTTCTAGGGCCATTTTGGGGCCCTAAACATTGTTTTTTTGGCTTACCATAGTCAAACTGTAGATGAAGTCTATGTTTGATGGTGGAATGTGTATTTCTTTGAAATACCTTTCCAACGGGCTATCACACACCTACAAAAGAGGTCATATGAAAAAGTTACGACCCTTGGAAGTTGAGGTACCAAATTACACCAACTTACCCATAGGGCCCACATGATTTTTGGTGTTTCACCTTCTAGGGTTAGGTTTTTGGATGTATAGGGTTTTGGCATTCATGAGTAATATCAAAAATGCCTCTGGAGACTCATTGTATTTTATTCTTCTCAGACAGATGCACATAGTATCCATATCTCTTCTCAGAGATAGCTACCACCATTCGAGCAAGTGTTTCAGTTTTGCAGTTTTATAGTTTCATCCTATTTCATTATTTAATAGAAGAGTTCACTGGATATTTGTGTTATTCTTCATATCTCTATGTTTATTGTATTCAATCTATTAATAAGTTTGTTCCACTCCTAAATCTGGATCAGAAATCCATGGAAACATCCTCCCAGTGCTGACTTGGGATGACTAATGGTTGTAAAATACCCGAGTCTTAATTGTTTCCACCTTATTTTGTTGGAAAACTAAACATTCTACCACTAACCTTTGAACATTAGTTTTAAGGCCATCCCAAAAAGATTCCTTCTCATAAATGGGTTGGTGTAAGTCCTTTCCCTTGAGTGGCCAAATTTCAAAAGCAAGGGGCCTTCCTTCTTGCATTAGAACAACACCAATGCCATTTCTTGAGGCATCACATTCCACAATAAAAGTTTTTATGAAGTCTGGTGTGGTCAAGACAAGAGCTTTGCACATCGTCTCTTTAAGTTGTTCAAAATATTGAGTTGCCTTGGATTACATGAAAATGCATCCTTCTTACTTAATGTCATTAAAGGTGATGCTATTCTTACATAGTTCCAAAAAAACTTGCAGTAGTAACCTATCAAACCCAAAAATACTCTAAGATTTTTCAATGTTTTGGGAATCAGCCAATCCATAATGTCCTTAATCTTGTTAGGGTTTACCTTGACACCTTCATGAGATACAATATGGCCCAAATAATCTACCTCCTTCACCCCAAAGAAACATTTGGATGGTTTGGCATATATTTGTTTCTCCTTTAGTAGTTGTATCACCTTGTCAAAATGTCGAACATAATCCTCCCAAGACTTGTTATAGATTAGTATCATCAAAAAATACTAACACAAATTTTTGAAGGAAGGAATTGAAAAAGGAATTCATCAACCCTTGGAATGTGGAAGGTGCATTTGTAAGGCCAAAAGGCATGACCAAAAATTCATAATGGCCTTCATGAGTTCATAATGTTCTTTTTGGGATATCTCCTTCCTTCATTCTAATCTGATGATACTTTGAACGAAGAACCAACTTTGTGAAGTAGATCTCTCCATGTATTTCATCTAACAATTCATCAATGACGGGAAAGGGAAACTTATCTTTAATATTGATCTTGTTGAGCTCTCTATAATTTGGATAGATACACCATGAACCCTCTTTCCTTAGTACCATTACCACCGATGCACAGTAAGAAATTTGTCTAGGTATAATAATGCCAACCTCTAAAATTTCTTCAACCATACACTCAATTTCACTCTTCTAGGCATAAGAGTATCTATAAGGCATGATGTTAAGAGGAAAACTCCCGGGAATGAGGTGAATATAATGATCATGATTTCGAGTGGTTGGAAGACCTATGGGAATATCTTCAAATACTTTGGAATGCTTATCAATGATCCCTTGGAGATCTAGGGGAATAAATGGCTTAGATGTTTGAACATCTAGTGCACATAGTTGTACAATTACACCATGATACCCCATTTTCAATAATTTTGTCATGCCATTAGAGTTGATCACCTTATTTGGTTTCATTGTGATAACCCTTAACTCAATTTCATTTCCTTCCAATGAAAACTTCATGAAAAGTTCTTGAAAATTAAAAGCCATTGTTCCCAATGATTGTAACCATTGGAATCCTAGTATGACATCGACACCACCCATGGGTATAGATATTATTGGACTATTAATTACATATTACCCCATAGTAAGATTGATCTTATGGAATTTTCCTGAGCAATTCATAGTTCCTCCATTTGCAATCATTACTTGAAACTCTGGCACTGGATACATAAAGCAATTGAGAGCTTTTTCTAATTTATACTGAATGAAATTA
>ML826736.1:68921-82885 GCA_009831015.1 Picea engelmannii
TATCAAATCTTCAAAGGGTTGAAGAGGGAATTCGAATTTGAGACTTGATGGTCAAATTTGACTTGGTTGAAATCTTCAAATACACCTGTAAACATCATGAAACTCATCCCACTTTCATATATAAGTGTAAACATGTTAGTTTTCCAATATTTAATCATAAATTCACTCAAAAACACTAAAATAGATGCATTGGAAAATAATGTGTCAAAAACCCATGTAATCATGAAAATGGTTTATGTAAGGGGTGTGGGAAAGCGAAATATGGTTAAAAGTGAAGTGAAAGTGAAGTGAAAATGTTGGTAAAAAGATGACACTTTGGCGACTCAACAATAGGATTGAAGGATTAAAAAAGGTGACACAATAGAAGAAGGAAGGATGCATTAGAGATATATCTTCATTCCACAAAAAAAAAACATTCTTTAACCTCTTACCTCCATCGTCAAATACATGTATCTTATCCATTGAAAATTCACTTCTCTAAGGATTTTCATTTCCTTTTGTTCTTTCTCCTTACATAAGACATATCTCTAATAATTTTGGATGAGATTTACCTTTCCATAGAACATGACCTTTTTGGAAATGAATAAGAGGTAAAAGAAGAGGCACTTCTTCTTGAGATTCTTCTCTATTATTATGAATACATTAATGGATTTATACATACATGATATTACCACACATCTCTACTCATATTCAATTTCATTTGGACTTATTATAGGATTTAATTACTAATGATGTTTGTTTTCCTCTCACCATTGTCAACCTCATAATTTAATTAGTGATGATGTTTGTTTTCCTCTTGTTATTGTCAACCTCATAATTGCGTATTTATCTAACAAACTTATTAATTATTAATCAATTACTCAATGTAATTGGTTTTATCTGTGTTTTTTCTTCATGGATGGTATTTAGCTAAGTCTCTCTCTATTAACGAAAACCTACACAACCTTGGTTTTCTTGTTCAAACCTTTATAGGCATTTCTAAAAGTGGTCATGCAAGTAGTCAATTTTGTTAAAAAAATGGACCAAAAGCTTTATTTTAGAAGAAGTTATGAAAACCATTAGTATTTTTTCATATAATGAATTACATGGTTGTGTTCTCTCTTAGATCATATTTTCAATGAGTATGTGTTTGCTAAAAATGAACACCTTTGATAATCTCTATGCCCTCTAGAAGTTGGTAGCTTTGTAGTTTCAACACTATCAATATACAAAATTAAATATGAAGTCAATTTGGATGAATTTTGAAAAAAAAATGCAATAAATTGAAACAAACGAGTCACATTTTTATATTCTATTCAAAACAATCAATCTTTTTAATGGTTAATTTTTTTGTTATCACATGCTCTAGTTAATCTCTGTGGCTCCTAAATGTTGGTTAAGTTATTGCCCTTTCTATTGGTTTTTCTAAAATTCATGTAAACTTCTAAGGGTGCTTTGGTTAATCTTTGTGACTCCTAAAAGTTGGTCAAGTTAGTGCCCTTTCAATTGCTCTTTCTAAAATGCATGTAAACTTCTAGGGGTACCCTCTTTGATAACAAACAACTATTCATCCTTAGATCCTCCACTAGAACTTATAAAATATATAAACATCTCATAAGGTACTTAATTTAATTTCCAATGATGATGACAACTTTCTTAGATACCTAATTTAATTTCCAACACTTGTCATTTTTTTTAGTCTTGACGATCTTTATATATACAATTTTTGTTTGACCCTTGGTGCTTCATTTTTCTATGGCTAATTTTATTAAGGTCCTAACCCGCACATAGGTAGATCAATGTATTCTAATGTAATAAAGGTCAATATTAATAAGGCCTTTCAATAAAATAGAATAAGGCGGATGTAAGAAGACCTAATAGAAGCTTCCGCTTCTAGAAGGATCTTCCTCTAGATGCTTCTCTTAATAGACATATTTAGTATAAATAAGGGGCGAGGGTATGAGAACCCTAGCTTGGATATTATTGTAACAGAGCACTGCTCGATTGGAGGTTTCCCCCTCGAAGAGGCCCGTGAACATTGTTTTCTGAATCAAAGTGTTATTTCTATTGCTATTTCGTATATCATTTTTGTGTATTGTGAAGATTATGCTGGATATTTTACTATTATTCTGCCATTTCTAGCATTTTATTTCTGTTTTGCATATTTTAGATATCTGGTATCTTGCAAGTGGTATCAGAGCACTTTCCTTGGTAGAAATTGTGGGTATTTTTTTTCAGGGTAGAGACGTATTCCAACATCTTTAAGCCACAGAGATCTGTCGTTACGCACATAAACCCACAGTTGAGGGATTCATGCACGTGGGAAATACAAGTGGTTCTTAAGCGCACATCTATTGGCCACCCTTGTAACCCCTGTTGGTACCCCTTCGAGTGGTAGTGCATCAGACATCACCTATGTACGGATCAGCCTAGATTTCCTAAATCCCTCTTTAGATAAACCTATCGGTCGTCGGACTGCTATAGTGTCACCGAGAACAACACTCGGGAAGATACTCTCTAGTACCTGGGTAGTCAGGTAGTACGACTAAGGGTACGGTCTATCCTCCTTAGTTAGTTCCCTGAGATATTGGGCCGAGTACTACTATTGGACCTCGCACGTATATCAAAGAGTTATAGCACAGCGCAAACCCTTGTCTGTAGAACCCTTGAATACCTAACCCTTGGGGAACATAAACAACAACATAAACAAATTAAACTGGCGAGATCTATTGACACGCATCTGTGTTTGGGTTGCTAAGTAAATACTCTCTGGTTCAGAATTTGGGGATTTCAGCACAGCAGCTTTCTTCAGACCAAAGTATAACCCCGCAGCTGTTTAAAAAAAAAAAAAGGTCTGGAAATTTTTTCACCATTATTTGAGACCTATTCCATTAGATTCATCTCTTCTCCCTTATCACGTTCATCCATATCATTTTTCTACAAAAATTTCTGACCCCGCCCGCTCCCTTTTCAGTTCACCCATCCTCATGGCCCACACCCATAGCCAAGAACTAGAGTCTCGCTTCAACACCTTGCAATCTGGTTTACTCGAGACCCAACAAGAAGTGCAACAACTCAGTGCTACTATTGCCTCTCGTGATGCCTCCATAAATGCATTCGTAAATGTAGCCATACAGTCTGCAATGGTGGAAGTCAAACACGAACTGACCACCCAACTTGAATTTGTCTTTGCATCACTCTGCACCAAGCTCAAGATCCCTACCGATGACTCTTTTCCTGATGCACATAAAAAGACTGAAGGTGAAACTTCTTCCCATTCCTTTCCACCCCATCACTTTCAAAGGGACATACACCTTCCGTGGGTGGATGTAACCAAATTTGATGGCTCGGACCCCACTAGTTGGGTCACCCAAATGGAGCATTATTTCTCTCTCTACAACATTACAGATGACTTGGCCAAACTCCGGTATGGTGTTCTCCATCTAGATCAAGAATGTTGGCAATGGTGGCAATGGCGAAAAACTTCTCGTCAAGGGTATATTGCTTGGACCCAATTTGTTGTTGAGCTTTATGAATGCTTTGACACTGACACCAACCATTTGGGCCGTTTGACAAAATTGAAGCAATCAGGCACAGTAGAAGACTTCATAGCTACATTTGAGCATCTGGCTTTTCGAATAGAGGGCATGACTGATGCTTTCTTTCTAGAGTGTTTTATCAGTGGCCTCAAGGAGGAGATTTGGGCCCATGTCCTCATGGCTCAACCTACGACTTGGGTGGAGGCTACCAAAAAAGATAAAGAAGCACAAGAAATTGTTTCCTCTCAAAACCATAAGCCTTCCTTTATCCCTTGCCCTAAACCAGTAAACCCCACTACTCCCTCTGCCCCATTAAAAATCCAAAAATTGACCAGGGCTGAAATGGTTGAACACCAACTCAAAGGCCTCTATTATAATTGTGATGACAAATATTTCCCAGGGCACAAATGTAAGGAACAAAAGCTCTTTATGGCCATCTCTGAGGATATTCAGGAAGAAGATGTTGACACTCCCCCTATGCCCGAGTCACCAGAAATCTCTGACATCCACCCTCCCTTCGACCCTCCCGAAGTGGAACCGATCATTTCCCTCAATGCTCTCACCGGCTTCTCTGCCCCCCAAACCCTCAAGTTAATCGGTTACATCAAGCACCGAAAGGTCATCATTCTGGTTGATAGTGGCAACACCCACAATTTTATTCATCGCCACATTGCCCAAGAAACCCATTGCTACATCCATGTTGTCAACAATTTCCAAATCATGATTGCCAATGGTGGTTCTATGAAATGTGGAGGGCGCTGTGAATATGTGTGTCTCCAAATAGGTGACTACCACCTCAAATCCCATATGTTTTCTATTGACATGGGCGATTGCGACATTGTGTTGGGTGCAGACTGGCTAAGGACTTTGGGTCCCATTCTCATGGATTTTAAGAACTTAACCATGCAATTCGACCAAGGAGGCCACCAATATAAATTTCAAGGCATCACTTCTGGGTCACCTGAGGTCATCAGTTCTCATCGCATGGAAAAACTGCTCAAAAAAGGTCATTCGGGTGTCATTGCCCAACTCCACGCCATACAAGCCACAAAGACCCCACCAGTGCCCCAAGACCTCCAAGCCCTCCTTTCTAAACATCAAACAGTATTTTCCACTCCCCAAGGACTCCCTCATTCCTACGGTGTCCATGATTATTCCATTCCCTTTGTCCCTGGAAGCCTTCCCCCCAATATACGTCCATATCGCCACCCCTTTGAACAAAAAAATGAAATTGAAAAAATGGTCCAGGAACTCCTTCTTACCGAAGTCATCCGTCCTAGTACGAGCCCTTACTCCTCTCCGGTCGTCATGGTATTGAAGAAAGAAGGTTCTTGGAGAATGTGTCCTGACTTCCATGCTCTCAACAAACTAACCATCAAATACAAATTTCCCATTCCTATCATTGATGACCTCCTGGATGAATTGAGTGGCACCCAATTCTTTACCAAACTTGATCTTTGCTCGGGCTATCACCAGATACGTATGAAAGAGGCTGACATTCCCAAGACAACCTTTCGCACTCATGAGGGCCACTATGAGTTTTTGGTCATGCCCTTTGGTTAGTGTAATGCCCCCTCCACCTTCCAAAGCCTCATGAACCATGTCTTCCGCCCTTTTCTCCGTCATTTTGTCTTAGTTTTCTTTGATGATATCCTCATATATAGCAAAACCTAGACAGACCATCTTACTCGTGTGGATCAAGTTCTCCGCCTACTCTCTCAACACCAGATTTTCCTGAAACAGTCCAAATGTGCTTTTGGTGCCTCAGAAGTAGAATACTTGGGTCATCTGGTGGGAAAGGATGGCGTCAGGGTGGACCTAAAAAAGATTGAATCTATGCAAGACTGGTCGCACCCAAAGACTATCAAAATCTTGCGTGGATTTTTGGGCCTCACAGGGTATTATCGCAAGTTCGTTAGGAACTATGGAAAGATTGCAGCACCTCTCACGGCTCTCCTAAAAAAGAACTCTTTCACTTGGACTCCAACAGCTGCTCAAGCTTTTCAAACCTTGAAGACGACCATGTGCACCACTCTGGTTCTGGCCCTTCCCGACTTCACAAAGACCTTTGTGTTGGAATGTGACACCTCAGGGAAAGGAATCGGCGCTGTCCTTATGCAAGAGGGTTGACCTTTAGCCTTCACTAGCAAGCAACTGTCTGAAAAGAATCTGAGCAAACCCATTTATGAAAAAGAAATGTTGGTGATTCTGCATGCCATTGAGTTGTGGCATCCGTATCTCTTGGGGCAATGCTTCCAAATTAAGACAGACCATCAAAGCCTCAAGTACTTTATGGAACAACGCATTTCTTCCCAGGAACAACAAAAATGGGTGACTAAGCTCTTTGGATATGATTATGAGATCATTTACAAGAAGGGAAAAGACAATGTTGTGGCGGATGCACTATCCCAGAAATATGAAGACGAAGGATCCCTTTTTTCTCTTTCCTTCATTGTACCCGATTGGCTCCAAACTGTGCGCTGGGAATGGCTTCAAGATCCCAAAAGTTCGCATCTAATCCAGCAACTGCAGAACAAGGCTCTGGCTCCCCTAGGGTACTCCTAGCTCTAGGATGAGCTTCGATACAAAGGTCGCTTGTATTTAAGTAAACAATCCAAGATCAAATCCACGGTGCTTTTTGAGCTTCATGCTACACCCACAACGGGGCACTCAGGGTTCACCAAAACATATGACTGAGTCAAACGTTCTTTTTTTTGGGATGGTATGAAACAGGACATCCATAAGTTTGTCGCTGAATGTGAGGTGTGTCAACGCAACAAGGGAGAAACAGTCAAATCTCTAGGCACCCTCCAACCGCTTCCAATTCCCCCTGCTATTTGGAAAGATATCTCTATGGACTTTATTACAGGCTTACTCAAATCGGGGAATAAATCAGTCATAATGGTGGTGGTGGATCGCCTTTCCAAGTATGCTCATTTTTGCGCTCTTCCCCACTCATTTACTGCATCCACGGTGGCTCAAATTTTCATGGACCAGGTCTTCAAGCTGCATGGCATGCNTCAGTCATAATGGTGGTGGTGGATCGCCTTTCCAAGTATGCTCATTTTTGCGCTCTTCCCCACTCATTTACTGCATCCACGGTGGCTCAAATTTTCATGGACCAGGTCTTCAAGCTGCATGGCATGCCACACTCTATTGTTTCCGATCGAGACCCAACTTTCACAAGCAAGTTTTGGCAAGAATTGTTTAAGCTACAAGGCACACAATTGCATCTCAACTCAACTTATCATCCCCAAACGGATGGTCAAACGGAAGTTGTCAACAAGTGTTTGGAAACATATATGAGGTGCTTTGCCTCTGAAAGAAAACACCAGTGGGCTCAATGGTTACCCCTCGTCGAATGGCGGTACAACACTACATACCATACAACCACTCGCATGACTCCTTTTGAAGCAGTATATGGACAAAAGCCACCTTCAGTTCTCTCATACTTACCGGGTACCTCGAAGGTCCAAGCGGTTGACCAAACACTTACAGTCCGAGAGGATATCCTTCATACCCTTAAAGAGAACTTGGTCATGACACAGAATAGAATGAAGCAGCAAGCAGATCAAGGTCGCTCTAAATGCTAATTTGCAGAAGGGGATCAGGTGTTTCTAAGACTGCAACCATATAAGCAAACTTCCCTCAAGGCCGAGCATTGTCAGAAGCTAGCACCCAAATTCTATGGCCCTTACACAGTTCTCAAGCGTGTGGGACAAGTTGCATATCAGTTAGCTCTGCCCAGTCAGTCGAAGCTACATCTTGTCTTTCATGTTTCATGCTTGAAGAAGGTGATTGGAACCAGGTGCCAAATTCAAACCAACCTTCTAGAGTTAGCTGAAGACGGATCCATTTGGCTACAGCCAGAAGCAGTTTTGGACCAGCGTGAGCGTCGCTTGCGTCAGAGAACCATCAAGGAAGTGCTAGTACAGTGGAAAGATTTGACTCCAATAGATGCCACTTGGGAACCAACTACCATTCTGCAGCAATTTCCACATCTCAAGCCTTGAGGACAAGGCTGTTTTTAAGGGGGCGGACATGTTAAGGTCTTAACCTGCACATAGGTAGATCAATGTATTCGGATGTAATAAAGGTCAATATTAATAAGGCCTTTCAATAAACTAGAATAAGGCGGATGTAAGAAGACCTAATAGAAGCTTCCGCTTCTAGAAGGATCTTCCTCTAGATGCTTCTCTTAATAGACATATTTAGTATAAATAAGGGGCGAGGGTATGAGAACCCTAGCTTGGATATTATTATAACAGATCACTGCTCGATTGGAGGTTGCCCCCTTGAAGAGGCCTGTGAACATTGCTTTATGAATCAAAGTGCTATTTCTATTGCTATTTCGTATATCATTTCCATGTATTGTGAAGATTATGCTAGATATTTTACTGTTATTCTGCCATTTCTAACATTTTATTTTTGTTCTGCATATTTTATATATCTGATATCTTGCAAATTTGTTGAAATATAAAGTTTCTCCAAAAACATAAATAACATTTAAATTTAACACTTCATTCATAGGTAGTTTAACAACCTTCAAAATCTTACTTATCTACATAACTTGAAGTGACTTTACTATTTCTATTACAAGTAACTTTACTAGATGTACTCCACACTTTCATTATTAAGATAATATGTGCTTTGTCATGAAAGCTTCTTAAGTAAACGACTCCTTACATGAGTGACCCCAACAAGAAATGACTATCTTCCAAAGCAGTGAGTGGGAAATTTTCTTGCCAAGGACAACATTTCCAAACAACTAAGAGTTTTTAACCAATACATTTTTCTCTTTTGTTGATAATTGACAAAATATTTGAAATTTCACTTTTTTCTATGTAGACTTTTTATCACCTAACTTTCACAATAACATATCACTCTCAAGGGTGTAGAGCTCAATTTAATCCTTTGATACCATTCTAAAATATAAATATATAGAAATTAATATTAAACAATAAATATAATTACTTATTTGATGAGATTCACTAAAATTTTTATTTTTTAAAGGTTATATTTAATAGTTATTTTTACCCTATTTCAAAAAATGATATTCTAGATTTATCTTTTTTTAAATAGTTTTTTGATATTTTGAATTTTTTTATTATAATGTATTAACATTTTTTTTTTAAAGATAATTTTTCAAAAAAAAAAAAAAAAAATTTAAATGTCTGTATTTTTAATAATGTTTTTCTTGTTTTTTCGTATTTTTTTATTAAAAAAAATTTAAAATTGGTCAATTTTAACATTATCATTTTTTTTTTTATATATTATTTATTTTTTAAAAGCTTTGATTTTCAGTATTAATTAATTTAATATGCGATGATTTTAAATACAATGAAACATGTTATCCTTTATTTTTTATTTTTTTTAATAAAATAGTTTTATTATTTTAGTTTTAAAATATTTTAAAGTAAAATCTTAAAGTTTTAAACAAAATAAAATTTATTTTTAATATATTTTGTTGAATAAAAAAAAACAATAATATAACATAAATATCCAATCTACTCTGCATTATTTAAAAAAAAAAAAACTCCCTTGTTAATTAAAAAAACACATTAGAAGAAGTTATTTTTTAAGAAAAAAAAAATGAAATAAACAAAAAAAAAACAGTTTTTAGAGAGGGGAGGGGATTCCTAGAATTCCTCCCTTCCCCTCATGTCTTTCTCTCCTTGTCATAATGTCTTCGTGTTTATTTATACTAATATCATTTTTTCAGGTCATGGTTTTAAAAATGTTGCAATTTTAAGTTATACAAAAAGTGGGTGTTACTAGTAACACCACTTTTTGATTCAAAGATTGATTTTATGATTTTTGTTGCAATGGTACTAGCTGTTAAACCCATAGTTCCAAAAATGTTGCAAATTTAAGCATGAAGAAAAGAAGGTTCTACTAATCTATCGCCATTTTTTGATTTGGAAGTTGATTTTAAAGTTTTGGTTGCAACAATACTAGTTGTTGAGGCTATGGTTTAAAACAAGTTGTAATTTTAACCTCAGACAAAAAATAAGTGTGCTACTAATAGCACCACTTTTTAATTTGTGATTGATTTTGAAATTTTTAACACAAAAAGATGAATTTTAAGAGCTAGAATTCTTATTTTGAAGTCACAATTGTGGTCAAATAAATAACTATGTTAATAATTTTATTCTTGTTCTATACCACAACCTAGATGAATGAAAACCATAAATTTAACATTCATGAAATTAAAAACTTTAAAACATTGTATATAAATGTGTATAAAATAAACCTACATAACAATAACAACCAATAAATTCATATCATAACAACCAATAAATTCATACCATAGAACATGATACTTATCCAATAAATTCATACCATAACAACCAATAAATTCATACATAGAACATGATACTAATCTAACATTTTTTTAATAAAACAATTTCCTATAAAAATTACCCCCTTAAACACAACCTCTTCCTCTTCCTTAAAAAGAGTCACACTATGTTGAGGGCCATCATGTGACAAGGGTAATAACTGAATATGTCTTAGACCAATTGCAATGACATCATAGAAAAAGGTCATCATACAACCCTTTTTGGCTCCAACTAAATTAAGGAAAAAGTTAATCAACGTAGATTAATCACATCGACAAGAACTTATCTGAAAATGGGAATAAACACCAACACCAATATATTTGCAAGAAGACATTCCTACCCAATATATTGATCACCCTTTAATGACCCCAATTTTAATGACCCCAATTAGATTAATACTAAAGTCCTTCTCATTAGCCCCAATTAGCAATTAGGTAAGGGATCGACACTACTTCCCACTGTTGTAGTGAAGTCTCTATTTCCATATTGATGTATGCAAAATATATCCATGAATAATCTTATCACAAGCATGAGCTTTAGATATCAAAAGTGAATGATACATGAAAAGTACTCACTTTTCTTAAATGGACAAATGTGCATGATAGAGTTGTTTGCCACTCGTTATAACACCTTCCTTAGGCAGTCAGTTCACTTTTTATTTTATTATTATTTACATAGGATTTATCCCTTTCATCCAGTTACATCATAAATAGTTTTTTGATTTTTCTTTATTATGTTTTTTGCTTTTGCTTTTACATAAACTATTCGACTTCATCACTAACATATCATTAATATTTACATGTGGGTTCAACTTCATCACTAACATATCATCAATATTTTACATGTGGGCTCCCAACAATTTGAATATATCATAATAAATTGTTAATATTGGCACATGGCATAGGATGTCAGAATGGGACATCAGAATAGGGAGTGACATCTAAAAACGAAAATGAGATTTTGGTTTGAGATGAATGATTTGAATGAGTTGCAATATTGCTGAGGTATTTAGATGACTAGAGATATATAGAATTAGAGAATCATTCTAAGTTAAAAGAGAAGTACATGAACATTTTTATATGAACATTATTAGTTAAAAGAGAAGTATATAAACATTATAAGTTAAAAGAGAAGTACATGGACATTGTCCATAGGTATTTAGATGACTACATATATAATTAGAGAATTATTATAAGTTAAAGAGAAGTATATGAACACTGTTTTTAGATAATTTGTGGTGAAGGATTACAAGTTTGTATCACTTATTTTTAATGAAAATTGTGATGTTTTTTAAGGTGATGGATCCAAATTTTATTGAGAAAGTGGATTGAATGGATAATGATTGTTATCACAATGCAACAAAATCCTTATGTATACCATGGTTTGCATAAGGTCATACATTGTTCATGTAGTGGGAAACGATTAATACATTTCTGTGAAATCCGAGTTTGCATTAATGGTTCATCATAAAGAGAATGTTATGGTATTTACAAGATATTAAGTGAATGAGTGTCAATGATAGATGAAATCATATATTAAAAATTAATGGAAATGGTAGTCAAAGAAATGACATGGTTGACTAAAGTGATGTTGATTAAGCTAAATATGCCAATGGCAGAAAGTTGATGATTAGGTGTTGTAAGACACCCAATGTAACACACCCGACCCCTTAATGCTCATTTAAGGGGTGGGGCATCATAATTTCGTTTTTCCTTAACTACCCCAAATCCTAATTCTGGGATTTCTATCACATCCTTCTCATCCAGAACTCTCCAACCATTGCCTCCACGATCAAATACAAGCTCTGGACTAGCATATACATCCTTCCCAAGTTCTTCCGGATTTTTATTGGTCAAGGGCCATGTGGTGCCCACATGGATCCACCTCACACATATTGTCTCCAAGTTCCTTCATCCATGGTGGAAGTCCAACCACTGTCCGATCCCATGACTGGACTCAATCTTTGTCTAACATGTAGCTTGCAGGCCAACAGGAAATTCGACACTTTGGTGCTTCGATGCTTCGACGTTGAATGCCTCTTTACTGTCTAGCATGAGACCTTCTGGAGTCCCGAACTGCCGAAGTCCCGTAATCTTGTCACGTGGCTTTGGCCTTCAGTCCTTTTGGTCTCTCTATAACACTACACCCCAAATCCTCCGGAGTCCTGAAGTCCTAGACTCTCAGAGTTCCAGTCATTTCACCAATCAATTTGGCTAGGTTGGCATGTACTAGGGGCTGACACGTAGAAGGGCCAGGGGTGACACATGTCACATTCCAATAGGCATATAGGGTCTACGAAAAGCACAATTGAGCTGACACATGGCACATCGATCGTGGGTCCATGTCACCTTGGTGACATCATCTTACCATGTCACACTAGACTAAAAACCTTCTAACATCCCTCAAATCTCACAGTCGAGATCCGACCATATAGAGCCATAGATCCACCATTCACATTACTTCACGATTCCGACCTTCGAGAGTTTTGTGATGAAAACTCCTCTTTTCTCTCGGAGTTGGTCAGCATCAGTCTTACCACAACCTAGATCCGACGGTTAGAAAAAGTCCTAAACTGTCATCGAATTGACAACTATCATCACTTCAGGCTTCGGAGCTTATTGATACACCACACCTCAAATCCCTCGGAGTGCCCAGTCTTCAGACTAAAGGATATAGCACAACGCGTCCCCTATATATCGAAGGCTGAGAGGGATCCCTAAGGATCCAAGAATCGATGGTCCTCATTACTTCACGACTGGGAGTTGGATTCTGGTTTAGTCGGTAAGATAGGTTCATCTAACTACTGGGGAAACCGCCCAACATCGATCAACCTTACAGGTAACCGTAACTCTCAGTCACCTTCAGTCGATTTATGACTATTAGGGTCGATAACACTCCGAAGTCACGGACTTTCGGAGCTCATATGAGTCCTTCTAAACTCTTGCGAGTTAAATGCAAATCTCTTCATCATAAAGTTGTTAAGGACTTGGGCATGATATCCCGGGTTGCACAACAAGGAGTTTGAAGGAGATATCCTCTTCAGAATGACATGGTCATATTGACACAATGCTTTCTATCCCATCCCTCCTATAGGTTTACGTACCAATATGCCTCGAAGGCTACGCTGGGGAATATAAACGATCAATCAGAAGCATAAGTTCATAAGAAGACAAATGCATACACATAGCTTGACCATTCAATACAAAAACCATTTATAGATAGATAAATACATGCATTCATCGATTATTCCATTTCAATGCACAAAGTATGAAAACACTTATCAGAACCAGAGGACGTGATGCGACTGTTGAAAGGGGTGTCTGTTTCCACCCAACCATAAGCTCAGTCACTCTTAACAGATTTACCACTAGCCACCCCTGAGCTAGACCACGATGATCTGAGAGAGAATTCTTTTCTCTGGCTGAACAACAATTAGGGATGAAGGTTACTCTCCTCCTCCAACAGGATCTTGGCAATGGGTATTCTCTATACCAAGTAAGGAGGTCTACCTGAGTACCTCCTCAGTCACTCACCAAACTCATTTATGTTGGGTATGTGTTATATTCTTTGCACGAGTAGTAGTGTCTGAGCATCTGCGCCAGGTGCATAGGGGGGTTAGAGGGGGGGTGCAGGGGCAGCACCCTCGAAATTTTTTTTCGCACCAGGACGACATATTTCCGAGACCACATGATATTTAGGTGGTTTTTCGGCACATGGTTTTTTGCCGATGGTTTTCTATTTCCGGTTAAGGAATTAGGGTTTTGGACTAATCCAGGTCATTGGGTTAGAGTTTTGGATGCCACTGGCTCCTATATGTATATTGTATTGTAAACAATGTAACACAATGTATGAATATAATATATGTTGGTTTTCCCGGTTTGGGTTTCCAGGGGAAAAAATCTCTGTGTAATGTTTGCATTTGCCATTGTATCTTTTCTATTCTTTTCTGAATATTTGTTTACAGTAGACATTGTACAAGGTTAAAATTTACATTTGGTATCAGAGCTTTATTGGCTTCAGGGGGACGCCTTTGTCGTCAAGGGTTTGGCTCGGGACTGTGATAAGCCTTGTTACAGTGGGAGATCTGCGGTATTGTTTTTCAGGT
>ML826736.1:86571-104720 GCA_009831015.1 Picea engelmannii
TTGGCAAAGAACCCTGCTTATCATTCAAAGACAAAGCACATTGATGTTCAATATCACTTTGTGAGAGACATGATTGAAGAAAAGAAAGTATCACTGATGAAGGTGGACACTTTGAATAATGTTGCAGATTCATTAACAAAATCCGTGAGCACAGAGAAGTTCTCTTGGTGTAGAGGATCCATGGGCATTACTGCCTTGGATTGTTGACTATGTAACTCTGTAACCCCCTGTGTGCAAAGAAAACAACAAGTGGGAGAATGTTGGGTATGTGTTATATTCTTTGCATGAGTAGTAGTGTCTGAGCGTCTGTGCCGGGCACGCAGGGGGGTTAGAGGGGGGGTGTAGCCCCCCACGCGGGGGTTCGCGGGTAGCACCCCTAAATTTTTTTTTCGCACCGGGACGACATATTTTCGGGACGACATATTATCGAGATGACATATTTCCGGGACCACATGATATTTAGGTGGTTTTTCAACACATGGTTTTTTGCTGATGGTTTTCTATTTTCGGTTAAGGAATTAGGGTTTTGGACTAATCCAAGTCATTGGGTTAGGGTTTTGGATGCCGCTGGCTCCTATATGTATATTGTATTGTAAACAATGTAACACAATGTATGAATATAATATATGTTGGTTTTCCCAGTTTGGGTTTCCAGGGGAAAAAATCTATGTGTAATGTTTTCATTTGCCATTGTATCTTTTCTATTCTTTTCTGAATATCTGTTTACAGTAGACATTGTACAAGGTTAGAATTTACAATTTATTAGCTTGTATCATAACCCTGCTAGCCACTTCCTACGACCAAAACACACTCGTTTCTCAGTTCTTTCTCGAACCAGAGAGCTACATACACTCTCCCCCCTACTTCTCTACGCAGGTCCTCCTCTGCCCACCATGCCTTCCTTTCTTGCCTTCCTTAGCAAGTTTGTGTGTGGCCCAAATTCCCAGTCCATGGTCAGGTCTGAAAGCCTTATAGATGGGCACTCTGCCCCATCCCCTCATTAACTCTTGAGGAGGTCTTCCCACCTACTATAACACCCTGTTTCCCCCGGTTTGTAAATATAACTATATGGGCCAAGAAACTATGGAAAAATTAAAAGTGTGAATGTTTGATTTGATGGACCTCATGTAGAATGTCGATGAATGCAAATTCTGTTATTTTAGTAGAAAATGGTTATGTGTTGCATGACTGCTGAAAGAGGGGATGTGCTAATAGAGACCACAAAAGGTTGTGAAAGGTGGTGGAGGGGACCAGGAATGGTTGCGTTAACCTCCACCGAACCAGTACCATGCTAGAATTAATTTCTCAGATCAGAACAACCCTCTAACCCAGGAATGAATTACAATTGGGATGGTAGGTGGGAAGGCCCCCTCAAGAGTTAATGAGGGGATGGGGTAGACTTCCCATCCGTAAGGCTTCTAGACCTGACCACAAATTGGGAATTCGAGCCACTCACAATCTTGCTGAGGAAGGCAAGAAAGGAAGTGTGGTGGGCAGGGGGAGACCTGCGAAGAAAATGCAGAGATGAGAGGGGAAGATCTCGGGTTTGAGGAAGGACTAAAAGAGGAACAGTGAGTTCTAATCACAGAAAATAAAGATTAAGCTGGGAGAAGGAGAGTAACCTTCATCCTGATCTATTTCTGTATTGGGAGAAGGAGAGTAACCTTCGTCCCTAAATTTTGTTGAGCTGGAAGTAAGAGATTGATTCTCAAAGCATAGTGGTTTAAGCTCAGGGGTGGCCAGTGATAAATCCATTGGAGTGACTGAGCCTATGGTTGGGTGGAAATGAGCACCCGTTTCAGCGGTTGCATCACACTCTATGGTTCTGATAAGTGTTTTCTTGCCTTACGTTTTGAATTGTAATAAATGGATGCATGCAAGTATTTATATGTCTATAAAGGGTTCTTTCTCTGTATTAAATGATTAAGTTATGAGTATGCATTCTTTCTCTTGAGAATCTATATTTCTTCCTGATTTTCCATATGCCCCAATTTAGTCGCTCAAAGATTCTTTCCCCAAGGATTTACATCATCGTTCTAGAGTCAGAGCAAGCCTCTTGGCATAGCTACCATTTTGGTAACCTCACAAGTTATCTTGCCTTGATTCAGAGCTTAAAGCTCTGTGAGTTGAGAAGGCATTTCCTTCAGATCATCAGTCTAGGAGACTTTGAACCTGTACCTATTTCCTTAAAGAAAAACCTGATTAAGAGTGGGGATCATATACCAAGAGTTATATGAAGACCCACATGACCTAGGTCTAGGAACCTTGGAACTTGAAGCTCCAAGATGTCAAATTGTTATGACCATCGATCTATGGACGGAGATCAAGGGTGAGGATTCATTGTAGAGCGCGAAGGTGAAAGTAGCGGACACGCTAGTTCGAGGCCCACAATTCACCATTGTCATATATCTCGTCGGTTGGAAGATCAATGACTCTGATTTGACCAAGTTGGAAGAGTACTTCTAGATTGTGGAGGTTAATTTCTCTGATAAAGAGCATGCACGTTGCGACCCCACAATTTCAGTGAACCGTTGATCGACAAAAACCTCGGTACCGGTCGAATCATGACTGCTAGACCCTGAATAGTTGTGATATGGGTGGTCATGAGCCCATTCTGGAAATAAACGGAGTAATGGAGTCCCTCAGTATCATCGGTGTGAGAGAATCGAAAACCTCCGTAGGGATAACGTTTTCAAGAATGAAGGTGAGACCCGAGATATCCGGACTTGCAGGAGGAACAAAGGATGAGGCCTTTAAACATCTACCAAACTATCCCAATTTGGAAGACGTCAAAATATCAGAAGGAGGAGTGACAACAACCATCAGAACGGCTACAGGTAGAAGCCTAAACCATTAGATCAATGTCTAGGGAAGTAGAGGAGAAACGCTGGAAGAAATAGATCCTAACCGTCGGATCTGAGCTCGAAGGGACGAAAAATATAAGGTAAGGTGAAGGAGCTCTAATGTTTGTGTGTATGGGAGGGTGGATTGGCCAAGGTCCCGAAGTCTCAAAGTTGATCCTGGCCATTGATCGCTAAGAGACACGTGTCAAAAGATAAGTAACTCTAGAGAAATGAATTCAAGAGTTTCAGATTGAGAGTTGAAACTCCTGAATCTCGAAGAGCCGGAGTCCCAAAGTAAATCTCAACCGTCAGAATGAAAGGGACATGTGGTAGAGATCCGTTGTCCTTGGGTGAAAGTAAGTTTTTAGATTTGAGGTTCCCGAATCTTAGAGAGTCAAAGAAGATCTGAATTGTTCGATCTAGAGGGACACATGATGACATATCGTGGACTTTGGAGGAATCACCTCGAGATTTTTAGATTGAGATTTGAAACTCCCAAAGGCTGAAGCATCGAAGGGTCGAAGAACCGAGAGATGTTGATCTGCGAGGAGACACTTGTCAACAGATCACGAGCTCGGGGTGAATTGTATTGGGGTTTCAGTTGAGAGTTAATATTTTTGAACCCCTAAGAACCAAAGTGAATGTGGACCTCTAGATCCAGAGGGACACATGGCAACAGATTGTGGACTCTGGATAAATCTATTCGAGAGTTTTCAGTTGATATTTGAGACTCCCGAAGTTCGGAGAGCCAAAGAGTTGAAATAAATCTCAAGCGTCGGATTTTCCGAGGAGAATCTAGGTTGTCTGATCTAGAAGAGACATGGCGTAGATCGGTGGATTCCAGGTAAAGTCCTGAAGTAATCTAGAACCATCAGATCAAGAGGATAGGTGGCATAAATCTGTAGATTTTGGGTGGACATGTGGCAGGAATCCGTATACTTCGAGGGGAAGTGAAGTTGAGATTTGAGATCTCAGAAGTCTGGAGACCCGAAGGAAATCTTGACCATTGATTGAGAAAAGGGTCGCAAGACCGTTGATCTAGTTGAAAGGTCAAATCCCCGAAGCAGAGGCAGAGTTGTTGATTGATAAGGACAGGTGTCAACAAATTGTCAACTTTGGAATATTGGCATACGAAATAAAGGAAAGTTTGAGACTTGAGAATTACGAAGTCTGGAATTCCGAAACAAATCACAGTTGTTGATTTGAAAGAGGTTAGATATGATCCATAGCTTTGAAAGGGATAGATCTGAGCCATCATTTTAGAGACACCGTCAATATCGTGAGATCGATGGTCCTGTAGCATTGCGGAAAGAGAAGGTGTGTGAACTTTAAAAAGTTGAGGGTGGGCCGCAATCCAAACCACGGTTTTGGAGAAAGGACATGTGGAGGCTCGAGGAGAATTGTAGGCTGAAAATAAGTTTGGTTTCAAACAGCCTTCGGTTGTGCCCGCAATTGTGTGTTTGCGTGAGGTCATCACCCATGGTCACATCTAAGGAGGGGCCAAGAGAAAAGGGGCTAGCGCAAACTTTGAGACTTCACTGAAGTGCGAAGGAGAAGGTCATGGGTATCATAATACCTACACTAGGGGTCGAAAGGGTCTGTGTTTGATTGAGAGTTGAGACTATCAAGGTCTCAAGGTCTTGTTTGACTTAGAGAATCAGAGAATCTTGATCGAAGGGTCGGTTTGAGTCTCGAACTTTCCAAATTAGAACCCGTGGAGAGAGAGAATTTGTTCCTGGAAGGAGGACAATTTTTTTTAATTTTTAGTCTCGTTGTGGGTGTGTTACAAATTGGTATCAGAGCATGGTTACAACACTTGGCCTGCTTGGGATTACAGACGAGTCGCTTAAAACTCTATTTGGAGTACTTTTAAAAGATTGACACCCTACCTTACCTCTTTCTTAAAAAAAAGACTGGTTAAAAATGTTATTAAAGAGAAGAATGAAACTTTCTACTCTGTGTATGCATTTAAGAAATTGAACCGTGTATTGTTCATGAACTAATAAACTGTTAAGATAACAATAAGTGTTTTTTTCAACACTCGAGCAGTCAGTAAATCACGATAAAACTCCAATACTAAAGGATAATGATGTTTCATGAAGCAAGGGATGGCTCCCACAATAGAGACGAAGAATCTGACGAAAGGAGGGCAATGGAAACCCCTCTAGATTTGGCTGAAACTATAAGGAGACTCAGGGCTGAATTATAGAGTTGCAAGGCTGACAATGAGAGATTGATAAAGGAGAAAGAAAAACAGACAAAAATTAATGCGGTCTTGTTGCAGAGCTTATTCGACATACAGAGGAAACTATAGCATGAACCTGCAACTAGTCATGTGGACCGACGACATAAGAAGAGAAGTCAATTTCCACCTGAGATTCAAAAACATGACTCCATAATTAACCACACTAGGAAAAGTACCTTGAAGAAGGCCTGACCTGGAGGCAGGGGACACTCGTCGGTGGATTCCTCTGGAAAGGAAGATGGTAACTCTGAAGGATCTTCTAGTAGTAGATCCAACTCACATTCTCGAAGGAAAGGAAAGAAGCGGAAGCGTTCCAAAAATCGTGATCCTGAAGAATTTAAGAAAGCCAAACCACCCTCTTTCTATGGAGATATTAAGAAGGGAGAAGAGGCTAAAGCTTGGCTTCTTGGTTTAAAGAAATACTTCAGATTCCATGACTACTCTGAAAACTTGAAGGCTCGAATAGCCATCTTCAACCTGAATGTGAAGGATTCCATTTGGTGGGAAGACCTTAGGAATGTGAAAGGAGTCCATGAGAAGGACTTGTCATGGAAATAGTTCAAGAAATACTTCAGGAAGCATTATCTGTCAGAGAAATACATGGATGGGAAGACTAAAGAGTTCTATGAACTCAGGTTTGGGTGGCTCACCATAGACGAATTTGTCAATAAATTCCTTGAACTACTGAGGTATGTACCCTACATAAAATATGAAAAAGTAAAAATGCAACGGTTCATTAGTAGGTTACGTCAGACCTACCGGGACAGGATTGAGTTCAATGAACCAAAGACCTTAGAAGAAACTATTCGGAAGGTGAGGTATTGTTATGAACAGTTTGCGAGTAAGACAAGACCTTGCGAGGACTAGAAGACTAGGAGTAGTTCAGGATTCTAGAAGAAAGGGTTTAAATCCTCAAGATTCAAGAAATATGGAAAATATTATAGAAGGAGCCTTCCTACTAGAAGTGTATATCAACAAAATTTCCCCTCTCAAAGTGGAAATAAACCTTTTAATAAAGCCCCAGGAAAGACTGATAACCTAAAGAAGGAACCCTTAAAATGTTGGGGTTGTGGAAAAGATCATCGATTGAGGGACTGCCCACACAGACAACATAACAGTAAGAGGGTCTACAATATCCAAGAAGCTACCACCATCAATGATGTGTCTAGGAGCATGCCGCGAATCTATGCAGCCTTGGACAATAATTAAGCCAACCACCAAGATTTAGTAGTGGAGTTGGAAGGTATGATCGTCAACCATCTAGTTTTTATTTTAATTGACCCGGGTTCTAATTTGAGTTATGTGGCCCCTCATATTGTTGATAAGTTGAAACTGCAACCAATTAGACATGTTAAACTGTCGTTGGTGCAATTAGCCACTGGTACCAAAAGAAAAGTGGCAGAGGTCATACTAGCCCGTCAATTCATCATGGGTGGATTTCCCACCTGAGCGACCCTTAACATACTTCCCCTGGGATCTTATGACTTGTTTATTGGTATGGATTGGTTGGCTTCTTATAAAACTAAATTGGATTGTTATCATAAAACTATAGAATGTGTAAATGAAGAAGGGAGAAAGACGACCCTCCAAGGGATTCAGAAGCCTGTCTCAGTGAGGAAAATATCAACCCTTCAAATGAAAAAGTATTGCAGAAAGGGGTGTTCCTTATATGCCATACGGTTATTGGAATTTGTTGAATATGACCAACCAAACCTAGAGGATCACCCCATATTAAGAGACTACAAGGATGTGTTCCTAGAAGGGATATTGACTTCTCGATAGAACTTACACCAGGAGCGATACCAGCATCTAGAACACCATATAGGATGAGAATGCCATGCTAGAGCTAGTTGAGCTCAAGCTACAACTAAAGGAGATGATGGACAAAGGCTACATCCGACCCAGTGTATCTCCGTGGGGAGTGCCCATCTTGTTTGTGAAAAAGAAAGATGGCACACTCCAACTATGCATAGATTACATAAAACTCAATAAGGAAACCATAAAGAACAAGTACCCCTTACCAAGAATCGATGACCTGTTTGACCAATTGGGAGGTGCTTCCATCTTCTCGAAGATCGACTTAAGGTATGGATACCACCAAGTCTGGATTAAGGATGAAGACATCCACAAAACAACCTTCAGAACAAGGTATGGTCACTATGAATTTGTGGTGGTTCCATTTGTGTTAACCAATGCCCCCGCCACTTTTATGTGCTTGATGAATAATGTACTCAACAAATTTCTAGACAAATTTATATTGGTTTTCATTTATGATATCCTAATATACTCCAAGAACAAGGAGGAGCACGAAGAACATCTTAGACTCGTACTTCAAGTACTAATAGAGCATCAGCTCTATGCTAAGTTTAGCAAGTGCAACTTCTTTCAGAAGCAAGTCCATTACCTAGGCCATGCCATTTCTAAGGAAGGGGTGGTAGTGGACCCCAACAAGATCAGATCTATTATGGAATGGCCTACCCCAAAGGATGTATCCGATATCAGATCCTTCATGGGATTAGCAGGATACTATAGAAGATTCATAAAAGGGTTTTCCAAGATTGGTTGTCCAATCACTGCCCTTCAGAAAAAGGGGATTAAATTCATTTGGACATCAAAATGTGAAGAAATATTTTAGGAACTGAAATACCTCTTGAACCATGCACCCGTGCTAAATATTGCAGACCCGGATAATGATTTCCTCATGTGTACATATGCCTGCAAGGAAGGACTCATAGGAGTCTTTATGCAAGAGGGACGTGTAATTTGCTACGCGTCTAGGAAATTAAATGAGCATGAGATCGATTATGTGACCCATGACCTAGAGTTGGTTGCCATAGTACATTCTTTAAAAATGTGGAGGCACTACCTCCTGGGTAGGAGATTTGTGCGTATGATAGACCATTGTGGATTGAGACACTTGTTTAATCAACCAAAACTCAATGCCAGGCAAGCTAGGTGGATGGCTCTCCTAAGTGAATTTGATTTTGAAATCAAACACATAAAAGGAAAGGAAAATAGGGTGGTCGATGCCCTTAGTAGAAGTATAAAAATGATTCATCTGGTAGCAGTAAGCACATGTGAAACAAATTTCAAGGAAAGAGTTAGAAATTCACAAGAGACAGATGCATTCTTCAAGACCGTGACCTCATACCTAAGACAAGAGCCTACATGGATGAAGTATGAAGGCTACCAGATGCTCGAGGAAGGGCTGCTAACTTACATAAACAGATTGTGTATTCCAAATTGTGACAACTTGAAGAGGTTCATAATGGATGAACTACATAAGAGACCATATATTGGTCACCCAGGATATCGGAAGATGATCACAGCCACTAGGAAACAATTCTATTGGCTTGGGTTGAAGAAATACATAGCTAACTATATAGCTAAGTGCCTAGAATGCCAGCAAGTTAAGGCATAACACTGACATCCAACAAGATTGTTACATCCCCTACCAATCCCATAATGGAAATGGGAAACCATCTCCATGGATTTCATCACCGGATTACCAAAGTCGACCAAGCAAAATTATGCCATCATGGTCATGGTGGACAAGCTGAGTAAGTCTGCCCATTTCATCCCTATCAAGTCAACCTACAAGGCAATAGATATTGCCAACATATTCATGAAGGAGATATTCAGATTGCATGGCATGCCCAAGGAAATTATATCTGACAGAGACACCAAATTTACTTCAAGCTTTTGGAAATCCCTAATGGCTGGCTTCGAGACTAAATTGTTGTTCAACACAACCTATCACCCTCAAATTGATGGAAAAATAGAAAGAGTGAACCAAATAGTGGAATACATGCTAAGGATGTACGTAATGCACCAGCCTAAGAAGTGGGAAGACTACCTACCATGGTATAATTTTCCTACAACAACAGTTATCAAGAATCCTTGACGATGAGCCCTTTTGAATCCCTCTATGGTAGACAGTGAAAGATTCCAATCAGCTGGAATAATCCAGTGGAAAAAATTACAATCGGACCCGACATGCTGAAAGAAATGGAACAACAAGTAATCCAGATAAAAAAAAATCTGAAGATTGCTCAGGATAGACAGAAAATTTATGCCGACATGAAAACAAATCCCTGAGAGTTCAAGACAGGAGACCATGTCTACCTCAGAGTTAGACCCAAGAAGAATTCCCTGAGAATGGGAGCCTGTGCCAAATTGGCACCTTGGTATTGTGGACCCTTTGAAGTCTTAGATAGGGTGGGACCTGTAGCCTATAGGCTATCACTTCTTCCCACTGTAAAGGCACATAATGTTTTTCATGTTTCATTATTAAAGAACTATGTACATGATGCTAATCATATAATTGACTGGTCTATGATCTAGGTGGAGTTGGAAGGAGAATTCCTTCCAGAACCCCAATGCATATTAGATAGGAAAGAAAACTCACTCGGGAACTGAACCATTGCATAGGTCAAGGTGCAGTGGAAACACTTTGGCCCAGATGAGGCTACGTGGGAAATGGAGGATGCCATGAGACAGACATATCCGATTTTGTTCACTCCTGTACATACATGTCATGATGACATATAGAACACCGAGGAAGATGTTCCTTTAAGGGGGAGGGAATTGTAACACCCTGTTTCCCCAGTTTGTAAATATAACTATATGGGCCTAGGAACTATGGAAAACTTAAAAGTGTGAATGTTTGATTTGATGGACCTCATGTAGAAGGTCGATGAATGTAAATTCTGTTATTTTAATAGAAAATGGTTACGTGTTGCATGACTGCTGAAAGATGGGATGTGCTAAGAGAGACCAAGAAATGTTGTGAAAGGTGGTGGAGGGCACCAAGAATGGTTGCATTAACCTCCACCGAACCAGTACCATGCTATAATTAATTGCTTAGATCAGAGCAACCCTCTAACCTAGGAATGAATTACAGTCAGGCTGGTAGGTGGGAAGGCCACCTTAAGATTAATGAGTGGATGGGGCAGAATTACCATCCATAAGTCTTCCATACCTGACCACAGACTGGGAATTCGAGCCACATAAAATCTTGTTGAGGAAGGAAAGAAAGGAAGTGTGGTGGGCAAGGAGAGACCTACGAACAAAATGCAGAGATGAGAGAGGAATCTCTCAGGTCTGAGGAAGGAATGAAAGAGGAACAATGAGTTTTGATCACAAAAAATAGAGATTAAGCCGAGAGAAGGAGAGTAACCTTCTTCCTAATCTATTTCTGTACTGGGAGAAGGAGAGTAACCTTCATCCCTAACTTCCGTTGAGATGGAAGTAAGAGATTGATTCTCAAAACATAGTGGTTTAAGCTTGGGGGTGGCTAGTGATAAATCCATTGGACTTAATGAGCCTATGGTTGGGTGTAAATGAGAACCCCTTTCAACGGTTGCAACACGCTCTATGGTTCTGATAAGTGTTTTCTTGCCTTATGTTTTGAATTGTAAACAATGGATGCATGCGAGTATTTATATGTCTATAAAGGGTTCTTTCTCTGTATTAAATGATTAAGTTATGAGTATGCATCATTCCCTTGAGAACCTATATTTTTGCCTGATTTTCCATACACCCTAGTTTAGTTTCTTGAAGATGATTTCCTTAGGGATTTACATCACCATTCCAGAGTCGGAGAAAGCCTCTTGGCATAACTACCGTTTTGGTAACCTCACAAGTTACCTTGCCTTGATTTAGAGATTAAAGCTCTGCGAGTTGAGAAGGTGTTTCCTTCATATCGGTAGTCTAGGAGACTCTTAACCTGAGCCTATTTCCTTAACCAAAAACCCAACTAAGAGAGGGGATCATAGACCAAGAGTTATATGAAGACCCACGTGACTTGGGTGTAGGAACCTTGGAACTTGAAGCTCCGATATGTCAAATTGTTATGAACATCAATCTATGGATGAAGATCAAGGGTGGGGAATCATTGCACAGGACGGAGGTGAAAGTAGTGGAAGCGCTAGTTTGCAGCCCGCAATTCACCATTACCATTGATCTCATCGGCTGGAAGATCAACAACTTTGATTCGACCAAGTTGAGAGAGTACTTTCAGATTGCAGAGGTTAATTTCTCTGATAAAGAGCACGCACGTTGGGACCTCGCGATTGCTATGAACCGTCGATCGAAGGACACCTCAGTACCGGTCGGATCACGACTGCCAATCCCTGGATAGTTTCGAGATGGGTGGTCGTGAGCCCTTTTTGGAAATACATGGAGTAACAGAGTCCCTCGGTCCCGTTGGTGTGAGAGAATCGAAAATCTCAGAAGAGATAACGTTTTCAAGAACGAAGGCAAGACCCAAGATATTCAGACTCACAGGAGGAACGAAGGTCAAGGATTTTGAACATCTACCAAACTCTCCCAAGTCGGAAGGAGTCAAAATCTCAGAAGGAGGAGTGACAACAACCATCATAACGATTATGGGGAGAAGCCCATACCGTTAGATCAACTTCTAGGGAAATAGAGGAGAAACGTTGGGAAGAAACATATCCTAACCATCGGATCTAAGTGCAAAGGGATGATAGTCATCTAATATAAGGTAAGGTACATGAGCTTTAATGTTTGTGTGCATGAGAGGGTGGACTGGCCAAGGTCCCAAAGTATCGAAGTTGATCCTAGCCATTTATCACCAGGAGACATGTGTCAACATAACAATAACTCCAAAGAAATGATTTCAAGAGTTTCAGATTGAGAGTTGAAACTCCCGAAGCCCGGAGAGCCAGAGTCCCAAATTAAATATCAACTGTCAGAATGAAAGGGACATCTGGTAGAGATCCATTGTCCTCGGGTGAAAGTAAAGTTTGAGATTTGAGGTTCTTGAATCCCAGAGAGCCGAAGGAGATCTTAACTGTCAGATCCAGAGGGACATGTGATGACAGATCATGAACTTCGGAGGAATCACCTCGAGAGTTTTAGATTGAGACTTGAAACTCCCGAAGGCCAAAGAAATGAAGGTCGAAATGTCGAAGGGTCGAAGAACTGAGAGCCATCAATCTGCAAGGAGACACTTGTCAATAGATCGCAAGCTCCGGGTGAATTGTAGTGGAGTTTCAGTTGAGAGATAATATTTCTGAACCCCAAACACCCGAAGTGAATCTGGACCACCAGATCCAGAGGGACACATGGCGACAGATCGTGGACTCTGGAGAAATCTGTTCAAGAGTTTTCAATTGATATTTGAGACTTCAGAAGTCCAGAGAGCCGAAGTAAATCTTGAGCATTGGATCCTCTGAGGAGAATCTAGACCGTCTGATCCAGAAGAGACGTGGTGTAGATCGGTTGATTCTGGGTAAAGTCTTAAAGTAATCCATAACCATTAGATCAAGAGGACAGGTGGCATAAATCTGTAGATTTCACGTGAAGACATGAAGTAAGCCTCAACCATTCAATTCAAGTGGACACGCGGCAGGAATCCACATACTTCGAGGGGAAGTGAAGTTGAGATTTGAGATCTCAAAAGTCCAGAGACCCAAAGGAAATCTAGACCATTGATCGAGAAAAGGGCCACAGGACTGTTGATCTAGGTGAAAGGTAAAATCCCTGAAGCAGAGGTAGAGTCATTGATTGAGAAGGATAAGTGTCAACAAATCATCGACTCTGAAAGATTGACATACGAAAGAAAGGAAAGTTTGAGACTTGAGAATTCAGAAGTGCAGAATTTCGAAACAAATCACAGCCATTGATTTGAAAGAGGTTAGATTTGATACGCAACTTTGAAAGGGATAGATCTGATCCGTCAATTCAAAGACACCATCAAGATCATGAGATTGAAGTTCTCGTAGAATTTCAGAGAGAAGAGGTGCACGAACTTTAAAAAGTTGAGGGTGGGACGCAATCCAAACCGCATTTTTGGAGAAAGGACATGTGGAGGCTCGAGGAGAATTGCAAGCCAAAAAGTAGTTTGGTTTCAAACCACCTTCGGTCACGCTTGCAATTGTGTGTTTGCATGAGGTCATCACCCAAGGTCACAAATAAGGAGGGGCCAAGAGAAAAGGGGCTAACGCCAACTCCAAGACAAGGGGCTAACTCCAACTCCAAGACTTCGCTGAAGTGCGAAGGAGAAGGTCGCGAGTATCATAAGACCTGCACCAGAGGTCAAAAGGGTCTTTGTTTGATTGAGAGGTGAGACTATCAAGGTCTCAAAGTCTCATTTGGCTTAGAGAATCAGAGAATCTTGACCGGAGGGTCGGACTGAGTCCCGAACTTTCCAAATTAGAACCCGTGGAGAGAGAGAATTTGTTCCTGGAAGGAGGATGATTTTTTTTATTTTTTTTAGCCTCGTCGTGGGTGTGTTACACTTACCAACTTGACTGTAATTATTTCCTGGGTCAGAGGACTATTCTGGTCATGAGAAAATAAATCCAAAAAGGTACTGGTTTGGTGGGGGTTATCTCAACCATTCCTGGTTCCCCTCACCATCTCTTTCATAACATCCATGGTCTATCTTGGAAAACCCCCCTTTTAGCAGTTATGCAACACTTATCCATTTTCTCTTAATAAAAAAAATTACATTCATTGACCTTTTATGCAAAGGTTCATCAAATCAAACATTTACACATATCGAGTTTTCCATAGTCTCTTGGCCAATATAATTATATTTACAAACTGGGGGAAACATGGGTGTTACAATCCCCTCCCCCTTAAAGGAACATTGTCCTTGATGTTCTATCTGTCAATGTGCTCTGTATATACAAAAGTAAACAAAAATGGATATGTCTATCTCATGGAATCCTCCATTTCCCTCGTAGCCTCATCTAGGCCAAAGTGTTTCCACTATACCTTGACCTGTGCAATGGTTCAGTTCTAGAAGGAATTGTCCCTCCAACTCCACCTTGATCACATACTAGTCAATTATGTGATTAGAATCATGTACATATTTATTCAATAATGAAACATGGAACACATTATGTTCCTTCACCTTGGGAGGGAGTGCTAGCCTATAGGCTACAGATCCCACTCTATCCAATATTTCAAAGGGTCCACAATATGGGGGCATCAGCTTGGCGCAAGTTCCCATTATCAAGGTGTTAGTGATATTTCTTGTAGGGGGGCTAGAATGCAAAAGAATGGGTTAAAAACCCACTTGCCCTAAGTTTTGGGTGATAATGCGCCTGTGGTAAGTAACGAGCAAGTCCGAGCGGCAACGATTCACACGCCCGGATCAACAACGGATATTAGATTCCGGACCCCCCCTCCCTTTCTACCTTTAAGCAGGGGGGGTTCGGAATCGGGGGCGCACCTCTCCAATGGTCCAAATAAGTGCGCCCGGATCAACAGTGACAAAGGCAATTTCGGACCCCCCTACCTTTCTACCTTTAAGCGGAGGGGGGGGGGT
This sequence comes from Picea engelmannii, assembly GCA_009831015.1. Taxonomy (NCBI): domain Eukaryota; kingdom Viridiplantae; phylum Streptophyta; class Pinopsida; order Pinales; family Pinaceae; genus Picea; species Picea engelmannii. The sequence goes on from ML826736.1 coordinate 100,964, forward strand.
CCAAAATCACAGACACATCTTTTCGACAGCCGAGATCGATGCGCCCGGATCAACGGCGCTTGGACAATCCCATCCTTCTCAGCTGCTCTGTGTTTATCCGGCGTGGGCCCTTCTCCCGTCATGTCATCCTCCAGCACCGCCTTTCCCCCGCTGTCGTGTGTCATCTGTTCTCCTCCACTCTTTCGTCCAGGTGGCCCTTTCCCCGTCTCATCGTCCACTCACCACCTGCCACGTGTCCCTTTCCCTCCACGTCAGTCTCTTGCCAAAGAGCAAGTACATTATCTCTCATCTTTCCCCCTTCCGCCTGTTGTCTTCTGCCATGTGCCCTCCTCTGTCACCCTTCTCACACCTTTCCACTTCCTTCACGCCCTCATATTCCGACGCCACCACTCATGTTATACGCCCCATCCTTCGCGCTGGCCTCCACGCCCATTCTTCAAGCCATTCAGTTATTCCAGGTGGCAGCACGAGGAGTCTTCCATATCCCAAAGTGTTGAGTTGGTCAAGTCGTCCTCAATCCCCATGAAGCAGTTATTGAAGCGGTTGGTGGTGGTTAGACATTGTCTCCGCCATAATGGGAAAGTCCTGCAATGAATTAAAGGCATGTCGAGTCGCTGATGAAACTGTCAAAAGATCGATCGCATCTGCCATAAGTTGCACGACCATTCAGAGATTGCAGGTGTTAACTGTCAGAAGCCATGCAGATGTAAAGCTTTTAATGCTATGTCTCGATGTTGTTGTTGTTGCTAGTTTGAGTATATGAAGGCGTTTTCGCCATTTTTGTATTTATCGATGGTAGAGTTGAGCTCCCAACTGTAAAGTTTCAGCAAACATTTTGGTTTCCTGGTCATGCCTGTGTGTTTGAGATTTCTTGTTTTATGACAAACAGTTCTCCTTTTTTCCATCTATGTTTCATCTTGTGCCAGAGATTCCATTATCGAATGATTCGCGTGGATTGTTGCAGTTATGTTATGATAAAGGATTTGTTGTGACATTATTGTATTCTATGGTCTTTTGTGTTTGAATGTAAAAGGATCTTGTGTTCGAATGCTTTCTTCTTCAGTCTGTTACAAACCGGATGTTTATGACAGACCTTTGCACTCTTCTCATGCAAGTCTTCCCCCTACTCACCCTTTATTACAACTCACTGTTTGAAGTTTATCAAGACCTCACTTGTCCATGCATGCCTGGCCTAGTTTCTGAGTTGAGACGATATTGTTATGAGTTTTCCTCCATTTGATCACCCTTTTAAACAAATCGTGACATTAAACTGATGGGCATCGGGCTCTGCTCCTGCAAGCAATCCAGGAGTGACTTCCGGCTCCAACACAAGGAACTCTTCTTGGGTCTAATTATGAGATAGACATGGTCTCCTATCTTGAACTCTCTGGGAGTTCTCTTTCTGTCAGCATAACTCTTTTGTCTATCCTGAGCATTTTTCATATTTTGCTTAATATGAATCATTTGTTGTTCCATTTATTTTAGCATGCCGGGTTTGATTGTAATTCTATCCACTGGATTACTCCAACTAATTGGAATCTTGCATTGTCTACCATAGAGGGATTCAAAAGGGCTCATCTTCAATGACTCTTGATAATCGTTGTTGTAAGAAACTTCTACCAATGGAAGGTAGTCCTCCCACTTCTTAGGATGATTCATTACATGCATCCTTAACATGTCTTCTAATATTTGGTTCACTCTTTCTGTCTATCCATCCGTTTGAGGGTGATAGGCTATGCTAAACAACAATTTAGTCTCAAAACCAACCATTAAGGACTTCCAAAAGCTTGAAGTAAATTTTTTGTCTCTGTCAGATATAATATCCCTAGGCATGCCATACGGTCTGAATATCTCCTTCATGAAGATGTTGGAAATATCTATTTCCTTGCAAGTTGACTTGATCGAAACGAAGTGAGAAAACTTGCTCAATTTGTCCACCACTACCATGATGGGATCATTTTGCTTGGTCAATTTTGGTAATCCAGTGATGAAATCCATGGAGATGGTTTCCCATTTCCATTCTGGAATTGGTAGAGGCTGTAACAACCCTGTTGGGTGCCTGTGTTCTACCTCAACTTGTTGGCATTCTAGACACTTAGCTAGATAGTCAATTATGTCCTTTTTCGATCCATGCCAATATAATTGTTTCCTAGTGGCCGTGATCATTTTATGATAATTTGGATGAACAATATATGGTCTCTTGTGTAGTTCATCCATTATGAACCTCTTCAAGTAGTCACAACTTAGAATATACAATCTGTTTCTGTAAGTCAACAGGCCTTCATCAAGCATCTGATAGCCTTCATACTTTATCCATGTGGGCTCTTTCTTTAAGTATGAAGTCACGGTCTTGAAAAATGCATATGTTTCTTGTGCATTCCTGACTCTCTCTCTGACATCCATTTCATAGGTGCTTACCTTTGTCAGGTGAATCATTTTCACATTTCTGCTAAGGGCATTCACCACCCCATTTTTCTTTCCTTTGATGTGTTTGATTTCAAAATCAAACTCACTAAGGAGATCCATCCACCTATCTTGTCTAGCATTGAGTTGTGGTTGGTCAAACAGGTGCCTCAACCCAAAATGGTCTGTCATAAGTACAAATATCCTACCCAGGAGGTAATGCCTCCAAATTTTTAAAGCATGCACTATGGCATCCAACTCTAGATCATGGGTCACGTAATTGATTTCATTCTCATTCAATTTTCTAGATTCGTATAAAATTACACGCCCTTCTTGCATAAGGACTCCTCAACTTCTGTACATATGAGGAAGTCATCATCAGGGTCTGCAATCTTCAATACAGGTGCGTGGGTTAGAAGGTATTTCATTTCTAGAAATCTTTCTTCACATTTTGATGTCCAAGTGAATGTAGATCCCTTTTTCTGAAGGGAAATGATTGGACAACCAATCTTGGAAAATACTTTTATGAACCTTATATAGTATCCTGCTAAGCCCATAGAGGACCTGATATCAAATACATCCTTTGGGGTAGGCCATTCCATGATAGATTTGATCTTGTCAGGGTCTACTGCCACTCCTTCTTCAGAAATAACATGGACTAAGTAATGGACTTGCTTCTGGAAAAATTCACACTTGTTAAACTTAGCGTAGAGTTGATGCTCTCTTAGTACTTGAAGAACTAATTTAAGATGTTCTTCATGATCCTCTATGTTCTTGGAGTATATTAGGATATATTAATGAAAACCAATAAAAAATTGTCTAGGAATTTGTTGAGTACATTATTCATCGAGCACATAAAAGTGGCAGGAGCATTGGTTAATCCAAATGGCACCACCACAAATTCATAGTGACCTTATCTTGTCCTGAAGGTTGTTTTGTGGATGTGGTCATCCTTGATTCAAACTTGATGGTATCCATACCTCAAGTCAATCTTTGAGAAAATGGAATCACCCCTTAATTGGTCAAGCAGGTCATCAATTCTTGGTAAGGGATACTTGTTATTTATGGTTGCCTTATTGAGTTGTCTATAGTCTATGCATAGTCGGAGTGTGCCATATTTATTTTTCACAAACAAGGTGGGTTCTCCCCATGGAGACATGTTGGGTCGGATGTTGCCTTTTTCCATCATCTCCTTTTGTTGTAACTTGAGCTCAACTAGCTCTAGTGTATTCATCCTATAGGGATTTCTAGACACTGGCACTGCTCATGGTGTAATTTTTATGGAGAAGTCAATGTCTCTTCTCGGAGGTAGACCTGATAATTCTTCTGGAAACACGTCTTTACACTCTCTTAA
>ML826736.1:104820-119279 GCA_009831015.1 Picea engelmannii
TGAGTTGGTCAAGTCGTCCTCAATCCCCATGAAGCAGTTATTGAAGCGGTTGGTGGTGGTTAGACATTGTCTCCGCCATAATGGGAAAGTCCTGCAATGAATTAAAGGCATGTCGAGTCGCTGATGAAACTGTCAAAAGATCGATCGCATCTGCCATAAGTTGCACGACCATTCAGAGATTGCAGGTGTTAACTGTCAGAAGCCATGCAGATGTAAAGCTTTTAATGCTATGTCTCGATGTTGTTGTTGTTGCTAGTTTGAGTATATGAAGGCGTTTTCGCCATTTTTGTATTTATCGATGGTAGAGTTGAGCTCCCAACTGTAAAGTTTCAGCAAACATTTTGGTTTCCTGGTCATGCCTGTGTGTTTGAGATTTCTTGTTTTATGACAAACAGTTCTCCTTTTTTCCATCTATGTTTCATCTTGTGCCAGAGATTCCATTATCGAATGATTCGCGTGGATTGTTGCAGTTATGTTATGATAAAGGATTTGTTGTGACATTATTGTATTCTATGGTCTTTTGTGTTTGAATGTAAAAGGATCTTGTGTTCGAATGCTTTCTTCTTCAGTCTGTTACAAACCGGATGTTTATGACAGACCTTTGCACTCTTCTCATGCAAGTCTTCCCCCTACTCACCCTTTATTACAACTCACTGTTTGAAGTTTATCAAGACCTCACTTGTCCATGCATGCCTGGCCTAGTTTCTGAGTTGAGACGATATTGTTATGAGTTTTCCTCCATTTGATCACCCTTTTAAACAAATCGTGACATTAAACTGATGGGCATCGGGCTCTGCTCCTGCAAGCAATCCAGGAGTGACTTCCGGCTCCAACACAAGGAACTCTTCTTGGGTCTAATTATGAGATAGACATGGTCTCCTATCTTGAACTCTCTGGGAGTTCTCTTTCTGTCAGCATAACTCTTTTGTCTATCCTGAGCATTTTTCATATTTTGCTTAATATGAATCATTTGTTGTTCCATTTATTTTAGCATGCCGGGTTTGATTGTAATTCTATCCACTGGATTACTCCAACTAATTGGAATCTTGCATTGTCTACCATAGAGGGATTCAAAAGGGCTCATCTTCAATGACTCTTGATAATCGTTGTTGTAAGAAACTTCTACCAATGGAAGGTAGTCCTCCCACTTCTTAGGATGATTCATTACATGCATCCTTAACATGTCTTCTAATATTTGGTTCACTCTTTCTGTCTATCCATCCGTTTGAGGGTGATAGGCTATGCTAAACAACAATTTAGTCTCAAAACCAACCATTAAGGACTTCCAAAAGCTTGAAGTAAATTTTTTGTCTCTGTCAGATATAATATCCCTAGGCATGCCATACGGTCTGAATATCTCCTTCATGAAGATGTTGGAAATATCTATTTCCTTGCAAGTTGACTTGATCGAAACGAAGTGAGAAAACTTGCTCAATTTGTCCACCACTACCATGATGGGATCATTTTGCTTGGTCAATTTTGGTAATCCAGTGATGAAATCCATGGAGATGGTTTCCCATTTCCATTCTGGAATTGGTAGAGGCTGTAACAACCCTGTTGGGTGCCTGTGTTCTACCTCAACTTGTTGGCATTCTAGACACTTAGCTAGATAGTCAATTATGTCCTTTTTCGATCCATGCCAATATAATTGTTTCCTAGTGGCCGTGATCATTTTATGATAATTTGGATGAACAATATATGGTCTCTTGTGTAGTTCATCCATTATGAACCTCTTCAAGTAGTCACAACTTAGAATATACAATCTGTTTCTGTAAGTCAACAGGCCTTCATCAAGCATCTGATAGCCTTCATACTTTATCCATGTGGGCTCTTTCTTTAAGTATGAAGTCACGGTCTTGAAAAATGCATATGTTTCTTGTGCATTCCTGACTCTCTCTCTGACATCCATTTCATAGGTGCTTACCTTTGTCAGGTGAATCATTTTCACATTTCTGCTAAGGGCATTCACCACCCCATTTTTCTTTCCTTTGATGTGTTTGATTTCAAAATCAAACTCACTAAGGAGATCCATCCACCTATCTTGTCTAGCATTGAGTTGTGGTTGGTCAAACAGGTGCCTCAACCCAAAATGGTCTGTCATAAGTACAAATATCCTACCCAGGAGGTAATGCCTCCAAATTTTTAAAGCATGCACTATGGCATCCAACTCTAGATCATGGGTCACGTAATTGATTTCATTCTCATTCAATTTTCTAGATTCGTATAAAATTACACGCCCTTCTTGCATAAGGACTCCTCAACTTCTGTACATATGAGGAAGTCATCATCAGGGTCTGCAATCTTCAATACAGGTGCGTGGGTTAGAAGGTATTTCATTTCTAGAAATCTTTCTTCACATTTTGATGTCCAAGTGAATGTAGATCCCTTTTTCTGAAGGGAAATGATTGGACAACCAATCTTGGAAAATACTTTTATGAACCTTATATAGTATCCTGCTAAGCCCATAGAGGACCTGATATCAAATACATCCTTTGGGGTAGGCCATTCCATGATAGATTTGATCTTGTCAGGGTCTACTGCCACTCCTTCTTCAGAAATAACATGGACTAAGTAATGGACTTGCTTCTGGAAAAATTCACACTTGTTAAACTTAGCGTAGAGTTGATGCTCTCTTAGTACTTGAAGAACTAATTTAAGATGTTCTTCATGATCCTCTATGTTCTTGGAGTATATTAGGATATATTAATGAAAACCAATAAAAAATTGTCTAGGAATTTGTTGAGTACATTATTCATCGAGCACATAAAAGTGGCAGGAGCATTGGTTAATCCAAATGGCACCACCACAAATTCATAGTGACCTTATCTTGTCCTGAAGGTTGTTTTGTGGATGTGGTCATCCTTGATTCAAACTTGATGGTATCCATACCTCAAGTCAATCTTTGAGAAAATGGAATCACCCCTTAATTGGTCAAGCAGGTCATCAATTCTTGGTAAGGGATACTTGTTATTTATGGTTGCCTTATTGAGTTGTCTATAGTCTATGCATAGTCGGAGTGTGCCATATTTATTTTTCACAAACAAGGTGGGTTCTCCCCATGGAGACATGTTGGGTCGGATGTTGCCTTTTTCCATCATCTCCTTTTGTTGTAACTTGAGCTCAACTAGCTCTAGTGTATTCATCCTATAGGGATTTCTAGACACTGGCACTGCTCATGGTGTAATTTTTATGGAGAAGTCAATGTCTCTTCTCGGAGGTAGACCTGATAATTCTTCTGGAAACACGTCTTTACACTCTCTTAATATGGGTTGGTCCTCTAGGTTTGGTTTTTCATCCTCAATAGATTCTAACACCTGTACTGCATATAGAGGATATCCCTTTCTACAATACTTTTTCATATGAAGGGCTGATATTCATCTCATTGAGACATGCCTCTGAATCAGTTGGAGGGTTATTTTTCTCCCTTCTTCATTTTCACATTCCAAATTTTTATGCTAACAATCCAACTTGGTTTTATAAGTGGATAACCAGTCCATACCAACCAACAGGTCATAAGATCCTAGGGGAAGTATGTTAAGGGTCGCTTGGGTGGACAATCCATCCATAATGAATTGGCAAGCTGGTATGACCTCTGCTACTCAATGTTTTATGGCAATGTTTCATCTTGTGCCAGAGAGTCCATTATCGAATGATTCGCGTGGATTGTTGTAGTTATGTTATGATAAAGGATTTTTTGTGACATTATTGTATTCTCTGGTCTTTTTTGTTTGAATGTAAAAGTATCTTGCATTCGAATGCTTTCTTCTCCAGTCTGTTACAAACCGGATGTTTATGATAGACCTTCGCACTCTTCTCATGCAAGTCTTCCCCCTACTCACCCTTTATTACAACTCACTGTTTGAAGTTTATCAAGACCTCACTCGTCCATGCATGTCTGGCCTAGTTTCTGAGTTGAGACGATATTGTTCTGAGTTTTCCTCCATTTGATCACCCTTTTAAACAAATCGTGACATTAAATTGATGGGCGTCGGGCTCAGCTCCTGCAAGCAATCCAGGAGTGACTTCTGGCTCCAAAATTTCTGGCGCCGTTGCCGGGGACGAAGTTGAATATTTTCCCCAGGATTGAACGACAAAGATTAAGCTGATTCTGAAGGTGCATCAGATATCAGAACTTGAAGATTGCTACTGTGCACCTGGCGACTCCATTGTGATGAATCCACTGCGGCGAACCCGTTAGATTAGTTGTGGCTTCCGGCGGCAGACATATGCGGTCCCATACACAACTGCCTCTGGCTACAACTGAAGAAAATCTGGAGGTGATTCTCAGAAAAGGAAAGTCTCCTCAAGGAGAAAGCTTCGCCTCTGAATCAGGTATTTCCCCACATCCTTTTGTAATAAATCCATTTTCTTATTCTCAGCTTCCTAGTCGCCCTCCCTCTGAGGTTTCCCATTTTCTGAATTTTGGGAGTGTTCCTGTTGAGTTTTCTCCTACTGGTCTGGTATCAAAGGGAGAGATCCTTGTTGCTCCCCCTTCCCTGGAAGTTGTGCCTCAGTACAGACCTCAGGCCTCAGAAGGTTTCACCACCCCTCCTTTCATTACTACTATTGCACAGAGAGAAACATCTGCACATTCAGGTCCCTTAGACCTCTCTCTGTTTTCCCCGTCATCTCCTTTGAGAACCTCTTTTCTGACATCTCCCGTTCACACTCCTTCTCCTCCAAGTTCTCCTCCACTGAATATCCCTATGGCTGGTGCTAATCCCCCTCTGAATAGGCTGGATGCCATAGTCACCGCTAGATATGTTCCTTTAATCCTACCCCATCCTATGAATCCTCTCCTTGCTGGAGACTATTTGAAATACATGCCTAAGTTCGCTGGGGAAGGAGACGTAACTGCAGAAGAGCACTTGGCTGCTTTTTACATTTATGCAGACAACCTCAACATTGAGAATGAAGATGTCTGGATGAGAGTCTTTGTCCAGATCTTGGATGGTGAGGTTAGAAAATGGTTTAGGGGACTGGCCCCTGGATCTATTGCTGGCATTGAAGCCCTGGATAATGTTTTCCTGAGACAGTGGGGAGATAGGAAAGATTAGATATATTACATGACATAGTTTGGGTCCCTGAAGAAGATGGAAGGAGAGTCTGTCTCTGACTTCTCCAAAAGATTCAATAAGATGTATAACAAGATTCCTGTAGAGGTAAATCCATCTGAAGCCTCTGCTCAGATTTCCTATGCTGGTGCATTTGACCCTGATTTTTGTCTTCTATTGAGAGAAAGAAGAGCCACCTCCTTATCCCAGATGCAAGATGCAGCTATAGAAGTAGAATCCAACATATTAGCAGCTAATAGACTGAGGGACAAGGCTGACGCAGATAGAAGGAAGGGAAAATCGGAAGCCTCAACCTCCGGCCCATCAATGCCCCACCCTCAAGTGAATGAGCTGACCCAGGTGATGAACTTTCTGAAAGAAGAGATGGAGAGATTGAAGGTGGAAAGGAAACAAATGAACAAGGGTCCTCAGAGCACTGAAAACAGAGTAGGTTTCAGAAGGCAAAATAGTTTTGCTCCTCCAACTATGCATAGAGAGAAGGAAAGAGACAGGGACGACCAAATAATTCAAGCTCCCTTCCAGAACAATTTTGTGGTCGAGGAAGAAGAAGGGGAAACAGACGAGCCTGAGCCTAAAATCCACTGTTTATAAGTCACTCCCTTTTTCCCTCATCTGACCCAATCAACATACGAGGAGTCTCTCATGAACAGTCAGCTAAATGAATTGAGCAAGGGAGACAAGGTTAGCGGTGGTCGAGGCAGGTATAACCTGAGATCCGACAAAAGGGAAGCAGTATCTGATGTTCCGAAATAGTCCACTAGAGCAGAGAAGCCTGCTAATGAGGTAGCAGACAGTCATAGAGGTGAGAAGGCCCAATCCCTCTCTCCCATTATCCAAATTCATGTTCTTGAAATAAGAGAAATTCCAAAGCCTACATCTTCTTTTAATTTCGAACATGAGATTCAAAAGATCAGAATCCCTGTGCCCCTCACTAAGCTGATCAAACATGGTGAATTCAAAAAGCGCTTCTCTGACCTTTTGAAATCTGAAGCCTCATGCCCTTCCACAAACTTCATAAACCTCCAAGATGAAAAGCCAGTAGTTGTCCTAGGCCCCATGGTAGAAGACAGAGATGACTCATCCCCTCCCTTCTACACCTCCCTGAACATACATGACAAAGTGTTGCACAATTGTTTGATGGATTCAGGGGCCTCTCACAACCTCATGCCCAAAGCTGTCATGGAAGAATTAGGACTGGAAGTCACCTGAGCCTATCATGACCTCTATTCTTTTGACTCCAGAAGAGTGCAATGTTTGGGAGTCATTAAGGACTTGGTAGTCTCTTTGTTTCAGCTGCCCATGAAGAGTATGGTCATGGATATTGTGGTAGCCGATGTTCCCCCCAATTTTGGCATGCTATTGTCAAGGTCTTGGATTAAGAGACTTGGAGGGACGTTACAGATGGATCTCACATATGCCACCATTCTAGTCTTTGGAGGGGAACATAGGAGACTGTATGGAGAAGCTCAGCTAGCCTACATAGTTAGTGATGAAGCAAACCCCACTAATCACCCCATCTTTGCACTTGACACTGACTTAGGATCTAGCTTGTTACAGGTCACTGAGACTCCTGAGGCCCCCTTACAAATCAGAAAGCAGCCCATTATCAATCAGGAGATGCCTCCTCCAACCACCTATGTTTGGAAGATGTTCTTTGATGGAGCTTCTTCCAATGTAGGTGCTGGTGCTGGGGTATTATTCATATCCCCTTCTCAAGAGACCATATCTCTGTCATACAAGCTGGAATTTGAAGTCACCAACAACGTGGCAGAATATGAAGCTCTGGTTCTGGGATTAAGAGCTGCAAAGGAAATGGGAATTAAGGAGATGGTTGTGTTTGGGGATGCAGAGTTGATTGTCCAGCAGGTAAAAAACATCTATCAGGCCAAGCATCCTCGTCTCAGGAATTACAGGAATGAGGTATGGGACCTTGTGAATAATTTCTTCCTGGCTTTTAACATCTCTTTCATTCCAAGGGAAGAAAATGCCCCAGCTGACTTTTTAGCTTTCACATCTAGTCTGCTCGAAGTTCCTACACTGCCTACTGTCAGATCCGATGTTGAAATAAAATACAGACCCTCTGTACCAGACAATGTCAAGCATTGGAGGGTATTTGAGGATGATCAGTAGATTGAAAAGTTTCTTCAATCCGTTGATTACTTTTCTGCATTGCACATAGATGAGGATCCTAACATTGAAGGAGAACCTGACCATCACCCTGAAGAGTTGTTGAATAAGATTGCGGACCACCAGATTATACAGCTACCAAGCAACCACATACCGAAAGGACTAATCCCATTAGAAAGGTTGTTTGATGGGAATGATGTGGCAGTAAAGGGTAGAGTTTCAGGTGATGATGTTGACACAGCTGAATGTAACATAGGCACACCAGAGGAGCCTAAGTTTGTCAAACTGTCAAAAAGTTTGACCAAAGAGCAGAGGGTTGAACATACTGAGTTGCTGAGGGAGTTTGTTGATGTGTTTGCATGGACTTACAAAGACCTCAAGACATATGACACGCCAGTCATTGAGCACAAGATCCCACTGAAAGAAGAGGCTAAGCCATTCAAGCAGAAGCTGAGACAGATAAATCCCATGTTGTTACCTGTCATGGAGAGAGAGGTGAAGAAGCTGTTGGATGCCCAAATCATTGTCCCCTTGAGATACTCTGACTGGGTGGCCAATTTGGTCCTAGTGCGGAAGAAGAATGGAGAAATCAGACTCTGTGTCGGTTTCAGGAACCTGAACAGAAGCTCAAGGAAAGACAATTATCCCCTACCCAACATGGAACATATATTGCAGAAGGTTACCGGTGCATCCAGGATATCCATGATCGATGGTTTCTCAAGTTACAATCAGATATTGGTCATGCCTGAGGACAGAGAAAAGATAGCCTTCACCACTCCTTGGGGCACATTCATGTACACCAAGATGCCTTTCGGATTGATGAATGCAGGAGAAACATTTCAGCGAGCCATGGACATAGCCTTCATCGGGGAAAATGATGAGTTTGTGGTGATTTACCTAGATGACATAACAGTCTTTTCCAAGACTGATAAAGAGCACCGCTACCACTTGAAGAGGGTTTTTCAGAAGAGTCGAAGGTTTGGCCTTTCCATGAATCCCAAGAAATCATTGTTTGCTATGCAAGAAGGGAAACTGTTAGGCCATATAGTGTCAGCAGAGGGAGTGAGAATTGATCCTGACAGAGTAGAAGCAATTCAGGCTCTGTCACTTCCCAGATCTAAGAAAGAGGTTCAAGAATTTTTGGGAAGGATTAATTTTCTGAGGAGGTTTGTTTCAAATTTTGTTGAGTTGGTAAAACACATCACAGCTATGCTTAGGAAGGGGAATGAAGTGAAATGGACCTCTGAACCCAGAGAATATTTTGTCCAAATAAAGAAAGCGTTGACTGAGGCACCTATGCTAATCAGTCCTGATTATTCTAAATATTTCCTAATCTTCTCTTTTGCTTCCTGTGATACATTAGCAGTAGTCCTATTGAAAAAAAATGATCAGGGGCAAGAACAACCTATTTCCTTCTTTAGCAAGGCACTCAGAGATGCAGAGCTTCGGTATGAGGTCATGGAGAAGTAGGCTTATGCCTTGGTGAAAGCTCTCAAAGATTTCAGAGTCTATGTTTTGCATTCAAAGATCACTGCATATGTCCCTTCAGCTTCTGTGAAGGACATTCTTATCCAACCTGACATAGACGGGAAGAGGGGTAAATGGATCGCCAAGATGCTAGAGTTTGATCTGGATATTAAGCCCACCAAGTTGATAAAGGGGCAGGGTTTGGCCAAGTTGCTGGCTGAATCCAATTGCAGAGCCTTGGGAATCAATTTCATCAACGAGCAAGCTGAGTCATCCAACAAGAGTTTCCAAAGAGCTTTACCACTAGCAGCATGCACTTGGTACAAGGATATATTGTATTTCTTGCAAGAGTTGAGGCCTCCTGATGGGATGGAAAAAGGCAAGGCAAGAGCTTTAAAGCTCAAAGCGGTCAGATATTGCCTCATTGACCAAACTTTGTACTGGAAAGACCCTCTAGGGGTATTATTAAGGTGTCTGGACCCGCAGCAAGCCTAGAAGATTATGTTCGATTCCCATAGCAGTCTCTGTGGGGGTCATAATTTTTGGAAGACCATAGCTCACAAGATCCTCCGAGCTGGGTATTACTGGCCCACCTTATTTCCCGATGTCTGCAAGGAAATCAGATCTTGCATCAAATGCCAGAATTTCTCAGGAAAGTAGCAGCTCAAATCTCTGTCATTAAAGCCTGTAGTAGTTTCAACACCCTTTCAGCAGTGGGTATTGGACTTTATCGGAGAAATTCATCCTCCCTCAAGTGGCCAGCACAGATGGATTCTGACTGCAACTGACTACTTCACCAAATGGATAGAGGCTGTCCCTACTAGAAGCACTTCTCACAAAGTGATTATCAGCTTCCTGGAATATATTATATCTAGATTTGGTTGCCCCAGCAGAATTGTCACTGATAATGCCTCCCCTTTTCGGTTTGAGCCTCTGGTCAAGTTCTGTGATCAGTTCGAGATTTCACTGATTCATTCTACTCCCTATTATCCTCAAGGGAACGGACTGGCAGAGTCCTCCAATAAAATCCTAATCAATCTTATCAAGAAGCTATTGGAGGACAATAAAAGGGCTTGGGACTCCAAGCTCAAATTTTCTCTTTGGGCTGATCGGGTGACAACAAAGAAATCTCTGGGCATCTCACCTTTCCAACTTGTTTACGGAATAGAGGCAGTTTTCCCTACTCAACTCGCCTTATCTGTGGCTAAATTCCTCCAGGACCTTGAAGGAGAACCTAACCATGTGCTCAGAAGGATTCATCAGATGGTGGAAGTGCAGCAGATCAGAGAACGGGTCATGGACAGAGCCTATAATCATCAGCAGAAGATCAAGCAGGATTTTGACAGGAAGAGAAAAAAGAAAGAGTTCGAGCAGGGTGATCTGGTACTAAAATAAGATGCACCCAGGCAGGAAAAGGGAAAACACAGTAAATTTGATGCCCTCTGGTTCGATCCTTTCAAGATCCTCGAAGTATTTTCAAACAACACTTACAGGTTGCAGGATCTGGAAGGCAAAGAAGTTTTTAGTAGCCCAGTAAATGGGCATTTCCTGAAAAAATGTTTTTTGTGAGTCGCAGTCGGCTCTTTTCTTTGTAAATATTGTTTTTGTTTTTGTTTTTAGCTTAATAAGAGACTCCATAGCCCAATAGAAAAGGCACTGAATCTGCAAAAGAGTTCTTAGAGCATCACAAGGATGACTCTATCCCCCATGGAGCCAAATGTTAGCGATATTTCTTGTAGGGGGGCTAGAATGCAAAAGAATGGGTTAAAAACCCACTTGTCCTAAGTTTTGGGTGATAATGCACCCGTGGTAAGTAACGAGCAAGTCCGAGTGGCAACGATTCACGCGCCCGGATCAACAGTGCATATTGGATTCCGGACCCCCCCTGCCTTTCTACCTTTAAGCGGGGGGGTCCGGAATCGGGGGCACACCTCTCCAATGGTCTAGATTAGCACACCCAGATCAACGGCGACAAAGGCAATTCCGGACCCCCCCTGCCTTTCTACCTTTAAGCGGAGGCGGGGGGGGGGGGTCCGGAATCGCAGACGCAGCTTTCCGACGGTTGAGATCAATGCGCCCAGATCAACGGAGCTTGGATAATCCCGTCCTCCTCAGCTGCTCTGTTTTTAGCCGGCATGGGCCCTTCTCTCGTCATGTCATCCTCCAGCACTGCCTTTCCCCTGCTGTCGTGTGTCATCTATTCTCCTCCACTCTTTCGTCCAGGTGGCCCTTTCCTCGTCTCATCATCCACTCACCACCTGCCATGTGTCCCTTTCCCTCGATGTCATCCCCTTGCCAAAGAGCAAGTACATTATCTCTCATCTTTCCCCCTTCCACCCGTTGTCTTCCGCCATGTTCCCTCCTCTGTCGCCCTTCTCACACCTTGCCACTTCCTTCACGCCCTCATAGTCCGACGCCACCAATCCTGTTATACACCCCATCCTTCGCGCTGGCCTCCACGCCCATTCGTCAAGCCATTCAGTTATTCCAAGTGGCAGCACGAGGAGTCTTCCATATCCCAAAGTGCTGAGTTGGTCAAGTCGTCCTCAATCCCCATGAAGCAGTTATTGAAGCGGTTGGTGGTGGTTAGACATTGTCTCCGCCATAATGGGAAAGTCCTGCAATGAATTAAAGGCATGTCGAGTCGCTGATGAAACTGTCAAAAGATCGATCGCATCTGCCATAAGTTGCACGACCATTCAGAGATTGCAGGTGTTAACTGTCAGAAGCCATGCAGATGTAAAGCTTTTAATGCTATGTCTCGATGTTGTTGTTGTTGCTAGTTTGAGTATATGAAGGCGTTTTCGCCATTTTTGTATTTATCGATGGTAGAGTTGAGCTCCCAACTGTAAAGTTTCAGCAAACATTTTGGTTTCCTGGTCATGCCTGTGTGTTTGAGATTTCTTGTTTTATGACAAACAGTTCTCCTTTTTTCCATCTATGTTTCATCTTGTGCCAGAGATTCCATTATCGAATGATTCGCGTGGATTGTTGCAGTTATGTTATGATAAAGGATTTGTTGTGACATTATTGTATTCTATGGTCTTTTGTGTTTGAATGTAAAAGGATCTTGTGTTCGAATGCTTTCTTCTTCAGTCTGTTACAAACCGGATGTTTATGACAGACCTTTGCACTCTTCTCATGCAAGTCTTCCCCCTACTCACCCTTTATTACAACTCACTGTTTGAAGTTTATCAAGACCTCACTTGTCCATGCATGCCTGGCCTAGTTTCTGAGTTGAGACGATATTGTTATGAGTTTTCCTCCATTTGATCACCCTTTTAAACAAATCGTGACATTAAACTGATGGGCATCGGGCTCTGCTCCTGCAAGCAATCCAGGAGTGACTTCCGGCTCCAACACAAGGAACTCTTCTTGGGTCTAATTATGAGATAGACATGGTCTCCTATCTTGAACTCTCTGGGAGTTCTCTTTCTGTCAGCATAACTCTTTTGTCTATCCTGAGCATTTTTCATATTTTGCTTAATATGAATCATTTGTTGTTCCATTTATTTTAGCATGCCGGGTTTGATTGTAATTCTATCCACTGGATTACTCCAACTAATTGGAATCTTGCATTGTCTACCATAGAGGGATTCAAAAGGGCTCATCTTCAATGACTCTTGATAATCGTTGTTGTAAGAAACTTCTACCAATGGAAGGTAGTCCTCCCACTTCTTAGGATGATTCATTACATGCATCCTTAACATGTCTTCTAATATTTGGTTCACTCTTTCTGTCTATCCATCCGTTTGAGGGTGATAGGCTATGCTAAACAACAATTTAGTCTCAAAACCAACCATTAAGGACTTCCAAAAGCTTGAAGTAAATTTTTTGTCTCTGTCAGATATAATATCCCTAGGCATGCCATACGGTCTGAATATCTCCTTCATGAAGATGTTGGAAATATCTATTTCCTTGCAAGTTGACTTGATCGAAACGAAGTGAGAAAACTTGCTCAATTTGTCCACCACTACCATGATGGGATCATTTTGCTTGGTCAATTTTGGTAATCCAGTGATGAAATCCATGGAGATGGTTTCCCATTTCCATTCTGGAATTGGTAGAGGCTGTAACAACCCTGTTGGGTGCCTGTGTTCTACCTCAACTTGTTGGCATTCTAGACACTTAGCTAGATAGTCAATTATGTCCTTTTTCGATCCATGCCAATATAATTGTTTCCTAGTGGCCGTGATCATTTTATGATAATTTGGATGAACAATATATGGTCTCTTGTGTAGTTCATCCATTATGAACCTCTTCAAGTAGTCACAACTTAGAATATACAATCTGTTTCTGTAAGTCAACAGGCCTTCATCAAGCATCTGATAGCCTTCATACTTTATCCATGTGGGCTCTTTCTTTAAGTATGAAGTCACGGTCTTGAAAAATGCATATGTTTCTTGTGCATTCCTGACTCTCTCTCTGACATCCATTTCATAGGTGCTTACCTTTGTCAGGTGAATCATTTTCACATTTCTGCTAAGGGCATTCACCACCCCATTTTTCTTTCCTTTGATGTGTTTGATTTCAAAATCAAACTCACTAAGGAGATCCATCCACCTATCTTGTCTAGCATTGAGTTGTGGTTGGTCAAACAGGTGCCTCAACCCAAAATGGTCTGTCATAAGTACAAATATCCTACCCAGGAGGTAATGCCTCCAAATTTTTAAAGCATGCACTATGGCATCCAACTCTAGATCATGGGTCACGTAATTGATTTCATTCTCATTCAATTTTCTAGATTCGTATAAAATTACACGCCCTTCTTGCATAAGGACTCCTCAACTTCTGTACATATGAGGAAGTCATCATCAGGGTCTGCAATCTTCAATACAGGTGCGTGGGTTAGAAGGTATTTCATTTCTAGAAATCTTTCTTCACATTTTGATGTCCAAGTGAATGTAGATCCCTTTTTCTGAAGGGAAATGATTGGACAACCAATCTTGGAAAATACTTTTATGAACCTTATATAGTATCCTGCTAAGCCCATAGAGGACCTGATATCAAATACATCCTTTGGGGTAGGCCATTCCATGATAGATTTGATCTTGTCAGGGTCTACTGCCACTCCTTCTTCAGAAATAACATGGACTAAGTAATGGACTTGCTTCTGGAAAAATTCACACTTGTTAAACTTAGCGTAGAGTTGATGCTCTCTTAGTACTTGAAGAACTAATTTAAGATGTTCTTCATGATCCTCTATGTTCTTGGAGTATATTAGGATATATTAATGAAAACCAATAAAAAATTGTCTAGGAATTTGTTGAGTACATTATTCATCGAGCACATAAAAGTGGCAGGAGCATTGGTTAATCCAAATGGCACCACCACAAATTCATAGTGACCTTATCTTGTCCTGAAGGTTGTTTTGTGGATGTGGTCATCCTTGATTCAAACTTGATGGTATCCATACCTCAAGTCAATCTTTGAGAAAATGGAATCACCCCTTAATTGGTCAAGCAGGTCATCAATTCTTGGTAAGGGATACTTGTTATTTATGGTTGCCTTATTGAGTTGTCTATAGTCTATGCATAGTCGGAGTGTGCCATATTTATTTTTCACAAACAAGGTGGGTTCTCCCCATGGAGACATGTTGGGTCGGATGTTGCCTTTTTCCATCATCTCCTTTTGTTGTAACTTGAGCTCAACTAGCTCTAGTGTATTCATCCTATAGGGATTTCTAGACACTGGCACTGCTCATGGTGTAATTTTTATGGAGAAGTCAATGTCTCTTCTCGGAGGTAGACCTGATAATTCTTCTGGAAACACGTCTTTACACTCTCTTAA
>ML826737.1:44917-66484 GCA_009831015.1 Picea engelmannii
TTGAATTGACTATTCATAAGGGATTATTCATATATAGATTGATTCAAATGGGGAAAAGGGAAAGTGTCTTCAATACAGTGAATTTCAGGGTCGAGCTCATCTATCTCCTCTCCTTCCTCATGAGCAACTAGGTTATTTTGGAGGGGGGTTTGAATCCTTTTATCCTCTCTGCCTTTGCTCCTTTGTTCCCTTGGAAAATCCTGTGGCACATTGTTGCTAGGCCTTCTAAAGCCTTTGTTATCAATATTTTGGGGATTTCTGTACATGGGATTCCCTTCTAACTCCCACCTTTCCATTCTAGACGAAAGCGATTTTAGCACTTTAGTAACCTCATCTGCCTGAAAGGGAAGGGGCGAGGAATTGGATGGGGAGGCTTTAGGTCTCTTCCTGGATATGTCTCTATCAGCCTTATTCCTGAGTCGGTCAACAACCAATATGTTAGATTCTACTTCCACGGCTGCGTCCTGCATGTGAGCCAAAGTAGTTTCTCTCCTTTCCCTCAATAGAAGGCAGAAATCGGGATCAAAAGTGCTAGCATAAGTGATTTTAGCAGAGGCTTTTGAGGGCTTTATTTCAGTGGGGATATTATTGTACATTTTATTGAATCTCTTGGAGAAGTCAGAGACAGACTCTCCTTCCTTTCTCTTAAAACACCCAAACTCTGTCATGTAATACATGAAGTCTTTTTTGTCTCCCCACTGTCTCAAAAAGGCATTTTCCAAAGCCTCAATCCCATCAATAGATCTAGGAGGCAAGGCCCTAAACCACTTTCTAGCCTCGCCTTCAAGGCTATGGACGAAAAATCTCATTCATATGTCTGCATGCATGATAACATGATCATCTGTAAAACTGTAAAAGGCTTCAAGGTGTTCTTCTGCAGCTATGTCCCCTTCACTTGTAAACTTGGGCAACTACTTAAGGTAGCCATCTGCTGGAAGGGCATTGAGAGGTTGAGGTAACACAAGGGGAGCATACCTAGTAGCTATTATAGCCTCCATTCTGGTCATGGGGGGATTTGCTCATCCCATAGGAATATTAAGTGGAGGAGAACTCGAAGGAGAAGGAGCTCGAATAGGGGATACTAGAAATGAGCTTCCAGGTGGAAGGGGAAACAATGGGGGATTCAGAGAGAAGGCTAAAGGGCTTGAGTCAGCATATGCTTCTCTCTGTGTAGTAGCAGCAGCAACAATAAGAGGAGGGGTGGTAAAGATGGGGGTGGGGAAATATTCTATGGTCCTAGGTCTATGCCAAGGTACAACTTCAGAGGAGAGGGGAGTGACAAGGATGTCTCCCTCCAATCCCAGACCAGGAGGGGAGAACTCAGAAGGAACACTCCCGGAATTCAGGAAACGGGAAATTTCAGAAAAAGGTCTGCTAGGAAGCTGAGAAGAATAAAATGGAGTTCCTACAGAAGGAGATGGAAAATTACTTGGTTCGACGGTGGAAGTTTCTCCTTCAAAGGCCTTTCCTTTTTTTGAAAATCACCTCTGGATCAGCTTCAGGTGTAGCTAGAGGAAGCTGTGGATGGGACCGCATGTGTCTACCTCTGGAAGTCACAACTAAAATAGGAGGTTCATCATAGTGGGTTCATCACAATGGAGTCGCCAGGTGCACAGTAGAAATCTCGTAGGACTCTAATGCCTGATGCACCTTCAGAATCAGAGGCTCGATGTCGTTCAATCCCAAGGAAAATTTTCAACTTCGTCCCCGGCAACGGTGCCAGAAATGTTGGCGTCAGAAGTCACTCCTGGATTGCAACAGGAGTAAGCCTTAGGCCCATCAGTTTGAATGTCACGATTTTTTGATAAAGGGTGATGAATGGAAGCAAACTCGGAACAATATCGTTCTAACTCAGAAACTAGGCCAGGCATGCACAATCAGATGAGGTCTTGGTTCAATTTCAGGAAGTAAGTTGTAATAAGGATGAGTAGGAGGAAGACTTATGTGAGGAAATGTGAAGGTTTGATGTGGGCATCGAGCTTCCAACAGCTTGTAGAAGAAAACTTTGAACACAAGAGCTTCTTATATTCAAAAACAAAAACACTAAAAAAATGTAACAGAGCTATAATAAATCCTTTATCATAACACAGCCATGACGATTCATATGAATCATTCAATCATGAACCCTTTCAGTTTGAGATCGAAACAAGATGAAAAAGAGAGTTGCCTTACATTAAACAAGGAAATTTCATATACAGATACATAGCCCAAAAAACTAGTGCTTCATTAAAACATTACGGTCAGGAGATCTGCTCTACCATCCATCATTACAAAAATACGAAAACTGAGTATATATACTAAGAGAAATTCTCCCCCTTGGAAACAGGAGGGTAGCTGAGACATTAAAGTCTAATTTAGCGTGCATAGGCTCTTCTGGTCAGTTGAGGACATCAGATCGGCATGGTTTTTTTTTTAGGATCGTCCTGCACACAGGACGATCTTAGGCAGACTGTCTGCCAGAACCTCCATACCTTACATTCATGGCTTGAGTTGAGGTCTCAACCACCTGCTCAATATTCATTAACTTCTTCTTCCATGGAGGGTGGTCGAGACTGAAAACCTTTTACATTTCGTGTTTCGGTGATTCCCGATGCAGTGGAAGAGCGACTCCCTTGTCTTTTGAAATCCCTGTAGCCTGAATGCCGAAATGGATTTTTGCGTTTCGAGTTTCGACGATTCCTAATGCAATGGAAGAGTGACTCCCTTATCTTTTGAAATCCTGGTAGTCAGAATGTTGAAATGGCTTTTCGCGTTTCGGGTTTCGGCGATTCCCGATGCAGTGGAAGCACGACTCCCTTGTCTCTTGAACTCCCGGTAGCCGAAATGTCGAAATGGCTTGTGGGATCTTTTCACATTTTGGGTTTCGACAATTCCCGATGCAGTGGAAGAGCAGCTCCCTTGTATTTTGAAATCCCAGTAGCCGAAATGCTGAAATGGCTTTTCCTGTTTCGGGTTTCGATGATTCCCGATGCAGTGGAAGAGAGACCCTGTGTCTTTTGAAGTCTCGATAGCCGAAATCGCGAAACGACTAATCACTTTGCGACTTTGGCCATAAGAGATGAGCCCATGTGCTAAACCTTGTGCAATTCCGTGACTCAAGCTTATCCAATGACCATTGATCTGCTCCATCTATGGATCATCACCGTTGAAAACAAAATACCCACTCACTTGATTTTAATCCTGAAATGGACTTCTTCTATGCGCTGCACTTGGCACTCATGACTGCGACCTTTGAATAAAACTCATTTGATGGATTTTTAAACCCTATTTCTACACATTTACACCAAGGGTCTGGAATCAAAGAGAAACAACACCTTGCAATAATTGGTGCTAACAGCGGGAAGTACCAGCTCGCACTTAGTTTCAAGATCATAGGTGGCCCATGGTTTATAGTGTCTAGAGCCAACATTGTTTAACTGGAGTGCAGGGTTCCTTCAGAATGTGAAGGAGCAGATTACGAGATACAAAGTAGGGTAGAAGAAGCAGTTTGGGTATGGTTCATTCTTGGTTTCTTTCTTCTTAGAATGCATTCCTCTGATACAACCTGAGATTGCATTAGCAGTACGACCAGTGGGAGAACCATGTATGGAGCGATGGACTAGCCTATCTTCGATATTAGGATCAAAGACAGAGTTCAGGTTCACTGGTGACTTCTTCGCTTGGTTGGGATGCCAATTGGTTGTGATAGAAGACTTTCCATACGTCAGAGTGGATTTCCAGGGAAGTATGGACCTGGTCCTTCTAGATGGGGTGGACTGGGATGCGTTAGGTAAGAAACCATAAATGATCTTGTCGAGTGTTTTTATTTTATTTTAAAACTTATATTATTTTTTTTTGGGGGGTACATAGAAGAGTTTATAACGGATGTATCATTTCATCATGCAGATAGGGGAGCAACACGTCCGGTAGAGATACCGACATTAGAGCACCGCGGGGATGCTCAAATAGAAGTAGATCATGAGGTAGTGATAGGGTGTCTCTGAGAGGTGGAGACAAACCTCCATGGTATTACGATGGGTATCCCTCCTCTTGAGAGAGAGGACGTACCCTTTCACTTGCAGAGACACACAGTGGGAGTCCCTGAGAGTATTAACTCTTTACTGAGATGATTAGCTCATGCGGTGGTGTTCTATTTAGAGCACAATGCGATGCGGGAGGACTAGGACCTCACTGATATTTTTTGTACAGTATTTATGACGATGTTATAGGCACGAGGACCCAACATTTTTCCCTTTTATGTACTTTTTTGATGTAATCAAACATTTTCTATCACATCGTATATATATATATATATATATATATATATCCGAGTTTTTACAGTCCCTAAATGATGAAAAAATGTGATGTGTTTTAATTTACATGTGATTTATGATTTATTTCCTTTATGAAACCTTATCTATGTGCGAGATACCGATCCATGATGTAATTGGCTAACGAATCTGAAATGGTATTGAGTTCTCTTGGTATGTGTCTATATTCGATAAAATCAAACATTCATTCAATATGATGAACTCGTAAGTGGAGATGTAGTAGGATAGGATTGTGAATAGCGTAGATTCAATTAAGTTGACAGACCATGAGTTGAGAGTCTACATTAACGATCATACGAGAAACACCTAGGGATGAGGCTTCAGTTAAAAGTCTGATGACAGCATGATATTCTGCCATGTTATTAGTTGTCGATCCCAACCAAATACCTCTTGAACTCACCAACTCATCAGAGTGGTAAACAACCCAAGCTACAAAAGAAACTTTTTGGGTGTGTCAACTAGCACCATCCGCAAACCTGACAAAGATAGGAAACGAAGATGTCATCTGCGCATGAAAAAAAAAACACAGTATAAGTGGCTAAGGCAAAAACTCAAGCACACAAAAGAAAAGACACACCAAACTAAAATACAATAGTGTACAAAGCATGCATGCTAGATGTTCTATGCATAGTACTTCTTAAGGTAAAGCCCGTTTCAGGGCTCACCCGGGGGGATTTCATCATAGTCAACTAGCTCGTAGGTGCCCCTATGTAAAACATGTTTCACGATGTAATGACCATGCCATAGAGGTTCTAACTTATATGTCCCTAATTTATCATGAGCCTAGTCATAAACGAGGAACTAGGTCTCCTTCTACAAAAGCATGAGGGTGGATGGATTTGTTGTATTGATTCTTGATTCTCTTTTGATACGTCTCATTAACGAGAGCGGCATCACGACATGTTTCATCCAACCTGGTCAGGTGTAAGAAGCGTTCTTCTTCAGAATAAGAGTGAGGCAAGAGTTCTACTTTGATTTTCAACGAGGGAATTTCACACTCGATCGGTAAAACAACTTCTATGCCATATACTAGTTGGAAAGGAGTGAATCCAGTAGAAGTTTTCACTGAAGTACGGTAATCCCAGAGAGAGGAGAAAAGTTGTAGATGCCAAGATGTCTTGTTTTCCCCTACCATATGTTGAATCATGGTTTTAAGAACCTTTTTGATGGCTTAAACTTGTCCATTTTCTTGAGGATAGTACAGGGATGACTTCTCATGGTGAAAACCCAGTTTGGCATGAAACTCACTCATCATCTAGTTTTGAAAGTGTGAACCATGATCAGTGACAATGGCTTGTGGAACACCAAAGTGATTGATGATGTGGTTGAAGAAGAAAAGAGTTGCAGTATGACCATCATTCATAAAGGTAGGCATAGCCTCATCCCATTTTGTGAAGTAATCGACGACAACGATGATGTAACTGTGCCCCCCGACTAAGGTAGGCTTACACTGCATGAAATCAATGCCCCATTTGGCAAAGGGGTCGATGGAAATAATGGGATGTAGCAGAGCGGGGTGGGTGCATGCCTTTTTGTGAAACAATTGGCAGGGTGGACATTTTTTGACCGCCTCAATACAATCTTTGAAAATAGAGGGCCAAAAGTAGCCAACAGGTAAGAATTTATGAGTTGTAGCCATCCCAGAAAGATGACCACCACAGGCTCCAAGGTGACAATCATTAAGAACTCTTTCATCCTCTTCATGATTCAAACATCGTCATAGGATAGTATGAATACCACGACAATACAAAGTGTCACCGACGATAAGGTAGTGATGGGAATGATGGCGGATACGATGATGCTCTTCATGAGAGATATCGGGCTGAAAATGTTGGGTCTGGAGATAAAGAAGGATATCTCCATACCAAGGGTCAGAAGTGTTGATCAGGAACAAAGTATCATTGGGTAGAGAATATTTGGGTTCAGTATCTTCATCAGCATGGGGAAAGTCGCAGATAAGCTCCGCAAACACCAAAGTTTGTCTAGCTTTGGACTTAACAAATTTGAGATCAAATTCTTGAAGGATGATGATCCATTTAGAATATTTTCCCCCAAGAACTTGACGTGTCAGAATGTGATACATGGTGTTAGAGTTTGCGATAACTGTGGTGGTGCATAGAAAAATGTAATGATGGAATCTCTGGACAACGATGACAGTTTCCAGAGCCAACTTTTCAACATGTGAATATTGGATCTTGGGACCAGATAGACTTTTCCTCAAATAATATATCATGTGTTCCTCACTGATAGGATCCTCTTGAACTAACACCATAGAAATAGTGGAAGTAGAGGTTGTTAAGTAAAGGATATAGTCCTACGTATAATTTGGAGGATGCAACAGAGGTGCATTGGTCAATGCATTCTTAAGAGAATCAAAAGATCATTGAGTAGTGTCATCCCAGTTGAAAGGGGTGTCTTTCTGCAACAATCGCATAAATCCTTTGGTAATCTCAACATAGTTACAAATGAAACAGCAAAGAAATTTTTCTTTCCCCTGCAAACTTTGGAGTTGTGTCAGATTATTAGGTGGAGGTAAAGCAAGGATAGCCTTAATTTAGGGATCCACCCGAATCTCGTCCTTAGAAACAATGAAGCCGAGGAGTTGACCTGATTTGACAGCAAAGATACACTTATGTGGGTTCAAATGAATGCGGTAGAACCGACATCGAAGAAAAATAGCCCATAGATGACCAAAATGGTCTGATCGACATGATGAATTGGCCGGTAAATCGTCGAGGTAAGGTTCCACAATATGTTTGATATCGTGGAAAGCATATGACATGGCCCACTGGAATGTGGCACCATTGTTTTTGAGGAAAAACGGTAGTTTCCGATAGGTGAAAGTTCCCCACAGGAAGATGAAGGTTGTCTTATGTTGATCAGCAGGTAAAATGTCAATCTGGTTGTACCCTGAGAAACCATCCATGAAAGAGAAAATCACGCTACTTGCACAATTATCAATGATCTGGTCAATGAAGGGCGTAGGGTAGTTGTCTTTCGGACAAGCCTTATTGAGGTCCCTATAATCAATGTATACATGAATGGTCCCTTGCTTCTTAGTAACAGGAACAATGATCGAAACCCATTCCATCAAAGGGGTAGGATAGATGAAGCCAGATTTCAATAATTTCTCAACTTCTGCCTTAATAGCCGCAGTCTTCTTAGGATGGGTCGGGCGGAGTTTCTATCGAACATTTTTTACACCTGGGTAGTTTTTATCTTGTGCACAATGATCGAAGGATTGATCCCTCACATTTCCTCGTGGCTCCAAGTGAAGACATCGAGGAATTATTTAAATAAAGCGGTATAAGAAACCACTTCCTCGGGTGAACAATTAACACCGAGATTAATATTTTCCATGACACCTTCCTTGATCGAAATTTCAATAACGACCGTAGAGGTAACGTTTCCTAAATTCCCTTCAGAAATAGTATCTTGTGTAAGTATGGTTGATTGTGGAGAGTCGACAACATCGGGGGGGGGGGNTCTGTATTTCTTCAAGAGGTGGAAGAAAAGAGGATCGATGATGGTTATCGTCCCAAGGTACGTCGTCAATGCTAAGAATTTCCATGATAGATTCGTCGGATGGAAAGATTTGAGAAATGTAGTCAAAAGAAGACATTAAGGAATTTAACCAAGATGACATCGAGTAGATGTCGAGTGCCAAGAGATGTTGGTCATCCGAAGAGGGAGAGGTTGATTGAATAGCAACTTATGAAGCCTCAGATGGACTAAGTGGCATGGTGTCACCTAGCACATTGAACTCTAGAGGACTAGGTACAATCCAGGGATCAGATGATTCCAATAGACTGATAAGTCATAGTCGAAATCATATTGACTGTGGAAATATGATGCGTTGTAGGAGGAAGTGGTGTAGGGAAGGTACCCATGAGGGTGGAATCTTTTAACAATCCTAAACCAACACTTTCATACATGATATTGTGATCTCCCAAGAATGGAATATTTTTGGTAGCGGGAGCACGAGCGTTGGGTGTACAGAAATCTAACTGATCGACAGTGACAATTTTTCCTTGATGAGGAAATTGTACACATCTAAACACTGATGAAGCAATGACAGTCATAGCATAAAACCAACTTCTTCCAAGTAACAAGTTGTAATAAAGGGGAGCATCGACCACCTTGACATCAACGGTGATGGTTTTTTCGCCCAATTGGACGAACATGGACTGCAACAGTCCATGGGGATGAAACCTCGCTCATCGAATGCACGCAACATCGTTAGGGATTTGTTAAGTGCAGGTGATTTTAAACCTTTCCAACATGTTAAATATATGACACAAGTAGAGGCTCCCTCATCTAAGATGGTACGGTGAATTTGTTGATTGTGAACAACAACATCAATTTGGAAAGAAAGTTGGTGGGAGAGTCGAGATGTAAAATTGTCCAGGTTAAACATAATATTGTTGGACGACTCATGATCAAAAGCGCCAATAGCAGCCAAGAGGATTCTAAATTGACTGGGGCAGTGTTGTATAACTTCTAACATAGACATAGCACACGGTGCTTGAGCCAAATCTTCAATAATGTTGTAGTTCTGGATGACACGTGAACTAGGATTAAAGGTAGATTTATGGATAGTGCTCCTAGGAGGGCGTAAGATTGAGTCGAACCCAGGTTTCTCGATATGAAGTGGTCCAAATGGAGGAGTAACAGAGGATGGTGATGGATCTGGTAAATTACCGTTAGTGAGCTTTCCTTTGTCAGGTTTAACTGGTGTGTCGTATGTCATAGAGTGGGTGGTTAAACCAATCTCGTTGAATAGATAAATATGGGCACTTGTCGAGGCTTCATCATGAGAAGGGTGGATGAAACTGCCCCTTGGAGAGGTGGTTTGAGCAACCATAGATTGTTGTTGAGGAAAAGGCTGAGTAAGCATGGCGGGTTGAGAATTCCCCTTAAAACGTTTGGTCACTTCATTGCTATGTGGATAGTCTTGAGTGTAGTGATCGTCACTACAAATAAGACATGGGAATTTCAGTTTCCACTGTGGTTGATTTTTGGTAGCAGGTGGTGGGTTTTGAGCTTTCGGTTGTTCATTGTTATTATTCTTATTTGGTTTGTTATTTTTCTTCTTCTTACCTCTAGATTGTTGCGAAGGGGTAGATTGAACTACATTCACCTCATATATTTGAGTTTGGGGGGAGGTAGAGAAGGGTGTGGTCAAACTGGGAGTGGATACTGGAGCAGATCGACTTGTCGTTCCAGTCAACTGGGAAACAGATTGGGTTTTGACGGAGCCGATAAATCCATTCGCATGTGACGTGGATAACAATTTAGATGGATCGGTATTTTCATGGGTAGCATTTGGTATTAACTCATACAAAGTACCATATTGGGAATAAACCAAATCTAAGTACTGAGCTCGAGAAATGGCCTCTTCCTCGGTGACTACACCACCCATGGAGACATCACGAGAAATCGGGGGTAACAGTGATTTAGTAAACTATTCCGCCAATAACTGGTCAGGAATGACTGCTTTGATCAACCTTTGTCGTCGTCTCCACTCATGAATATGATCAAAGATATGCACGAAGTTTGTCTAACGAAGGGAGTTCAAGAGTTCAGTACCGGTCTCGTATCGAATGGGTAGTTGAAAGTGTGTGAGAAAGGACATGGCAAGGGAGTTGAAATCTTGGAAAGAACCATGTGGAAGTTCGATATACCACTTGGTTGTTGAGCCCATAAGTGTTCATTGAAAAATGCGTAAACAGATAGAATCGTCCATTAATGAGTTCGATGAACACCATAAATGGAAATTCATCACATGATTGTTCAGGTCTTCTCCAACTTTACCATCAAATTTTTGAATATTGGAAGGTAATTTAGCAGGGATGACTGGCCAGAAAGGATAATGCAATACATGATCATTGGTTAACTGAGACAAGTCTAGGGGATCCAGAGTCGCGAGAAATGGTAGTTGTCAGTTAACATGAGGATGATACTGGTGCGGCATGGGGACACTAGTAGGACCGTAAACTGGGTTAGGTGGATAATTATATCCAGTAGGTCCTCCTACATTTGGTTGTTGCTGACCAGAGTAAACAGGATTTGATGATGGTTGAGAAACATGTGGATATGGAGGATAACCTGATGGGTTCTAAGGATTATAAGTTAATTGTTGGGTTTTCCCATAAGAAGGATAGACATTTTTTCCATAAGGAGAATAAGGTTGTTGTTGTCCTTGAGGATGTTTCCCCTCAGGGAAAAGTGGATTTCCTGGAAAAGGAATATGCCAAGTATTTGGTGTCACATTTTGTCCATATGACGGGTTAGGGATTCCAATCTAATATTCCCCCCCAAGATGAGATTGTGTCCCCATTTGAGTTTGACTCCCAAATAGAGGTTTCCCCCCAACGTGAGATTGAGTTCCCAAAGGGATATGGAAACCAGAAAATGAATGACCAGAGACTCCAACCAGATTAGAGCCACCACGACTAGTTCCTCTAGACAAAAGTGTAGGGATAGAACCTTCGGGTGTAACCTGGGTTGTAATATCCCTCGGTCGAACCCAATTGTAAATGTAAAATAAGTAAGCTAGTGAGTTGTTTTGACATCAATTGGTAATGCACATCATGTGGCATATTGCGCACATGAAATGCGTAGTAAAATGATTTAGTATGCACATTCTCGGATACCGCATGCAGTATGGAGGACAGCGAGCCTCGTGTATATAATATGTGTTATAAGCTGGTGAGCCAGTTATTATAAGTTGGGATGCTTATGTTTTGGTATTAGGTCGGAACGCCTAGATGTCAAAGGCCAGTGCGCCTATTTTGTACATGACTCATGATTAATATAAAATACATCGTTGCGTGCAGACCGACCACGATAAAAGAGATGGGGGACTGAAATTCACCATTTAGGGAAAGGGAGGGCCAAGATTCCAGGGAATATTATATTATTATTTCCTAAAAGTATAAAGTATGGATAATTATTTTATCCTAAATTCTAAAGTTGGGGACAATTGGACCAAAGTAACTTCTGATATGAAAAGTGTCCAATTGGGGACATGCATTCATATCGTGGGGGAATTAGCTCATTTGGTCACTTTTCGGGGATTCTCTTACGAGCAACTTGACCATCATTCAGACAATCACTTCCATGAGGAGTTCCATAATGATTCCTTCCTTCACTTAGTTATCCAGTCAATGATTCCATGACCATTTTCACTCACGTGTTATGTTATCCTTGAGACATACATTTCACCATTTATGAGCCTGCTCCCATATCCTTTTTCGATTGATGTACCTGGTTAGCTTGGAGCGGGATAGAAGAAAAGGGTTGTCAGGCCCATGAGCAATTCTTCGAGTGAGATAATTGTTGGGGATTGATTCTTGAAGGTGATAAACTGCAGCTACAACACTCTGAGACTTCCGGTCCATCCTGTTGTTGAAGCCCTGGAAGGGAAGTGGGGCAGTCGAGGGATTATTGAGCAGAGAAGGGGCACACTTCCTTGGGTGGGACAGGCATGTGGGGAATGAGAGGTTGTAGGCTGTTAGTTGAGTGATTGGCTGAGACAGAGTCTTTCCTGTTTTCCATGAGCCTTAGCCTGGTTAGGAACCCTTTACCTTGGGTGGAGTTCAGTCCCAGCTCGAGGGTGACTCACTGTTGAGAGTGATGAATAGTGAAGTCTAAGGCTGGGAGGTTTGTGGATGGTCTGTACACAGTTGGTGACAATATTTCCAAGATAAGTACCAATTGTATGATATAATGATATGTTGCTTTGTTATTTACATGCCTATGTTACAGTTTATCATATATGTGATTATAATTGCCTGTATGTTTATGGGTAATTCCCTGTATATGCTGCATATCTTTGGTTACTGTTATTTCACTATAAATTCATATATTACATAATGTAATGGTTTGTTTATGTTTATATGTAAAGCTTCCACAAGAGTACTATATGTGCGTGTTTAATTTGCATGAAGTTTTAAGAGAAATTTTATGTGGCATAGCTCAGTCGATTACTAGGTATGTTACCGTATGTTCCGCAGCTAAAGAACGAAATCATTCCCTAGAGTAGCATGGTCCGGCCTATATAAGGTCGGGTATGTTACCAACTGGTGTCAAATCATGAGAGGTTGCTCTGAAGAGGCGACCCCCGGCCTGCGGGTGGCCGGGGGAACGCTACAGATTGGTATCATAGCTTCAGTTCAACACTGAGTCTGGATGGGCCAGAGGGGTTCAGTTGAAGCGAATATTCATAGAAGAGTAAATTTGAAGTGACCAAAATTTGAGTCACAGAGCGTCCATGGAAAAATTTGGCGTGCCAGTGTGTGTGGTAAATTGTGGCACTGCGCGGAAGATTATTATGTGTGGATGTACGCGCAAAATTTAGCCCTGCGCGGTGAGCACGCACATAGTAATGTGCACATGGGGTGCACAAGTATTGCTTAATACAGAGGAGTTTTTTTGGTACGTGCATAGTATGAGTATAAGTTGTCTCGCGACAGTGTGTTCAGTAGTGCTCGCAGAAAATTGTGCATGATAGAATATGTTGAACTTTGACATGGTGCAATGCATGGGGCGAAATGCATGTGGAGTATCGATGCACGATACCAAAACTGTGCGCAGTGGGAATTGGCGCACAACACGAAAGTAGTGTGCACAAGTTGTCGACGTGATGGAGAAGAAATTCATAGTAGATATAGGTGCGCGGAAAAGCATTTTACCTTGAGATGTTGCTATGCACGTTAAATATAAATGTACAGGTCGAAGTTTAGTGTGCACAAATTCGCTTGGAAGGAGATGAGTCTGAGTTTAAATTTCATAATAATAGAAGAAAAAGAAACACACAACCACATCGAAGCATTAGTTAAAAAGAATTCTGAGTTTTATTTTCCTTCGATTCAGACAGATGAAAGTGAAATATAAGCTTACAAGAAAATCATACTATAAAAGAAAACAAGAATCATAACACCACCAGATAGAATTTTGTAATAAACAGTCTAAAATCTGTTTCTATATTTATATAATCGTATTAATCACAAAATTACAAAAGGGGGATGACAGCAGGTAGCCTGTTGTAAAAAAGGGTCATTTAAGAACAGACCTATCATCTCTAGTGCTCCTTACCTCCGCTACCAGTTGTTCAAAAATTGGTTGAAACATGCTTAATTTTAGTTGAAGACTCACTTCATCTTAGCGATCTCCTCCTTTAAAGAAGAATCTAACCAGACCGGTTGATTCTCTCCAACACTTTTGGTCGCTTCAGCCGTGGATTCCTCCTTCTTCTTTCGCTTGATCCTTTTCTTCTTAGTGTCTGGCCTGTTGATGACTAAATCCTTCATAGTGGGATTCAGCCTGACTTCCAACCACGAGTTTATAGCCGTCTCTATGTGGAATTTAGTTGCTAGAATGTGCACAAGGACCCTTTCCTCCTTATTCGCAGGAAATTCTAGCATGTTTCCCAAATAACCAGTCTCACTCGATTTAGCCTTGTCCATGTATCTCAGGTTGTGGATATCGAAATTATTTTACAAAAAGAAGAAAGTCAAGCAGTTTGGATATTACTTCGGTTATGGATACGCAGATACCTTCATACTTGAGGATTGATAGTTATAGAATTCCAATTATGAAGCACAGACAGATTACATACAAGAGTGTTGGGATGTCATGCTCAGCTAATCCATTTTGAATGATTAGATTTTGAGTTCATTACATGGTGTCATTCAGCTGATGTCACATGGTTGCAAAGTACCGAACGAGTGAAGCAGGGTGATCTAACTAGCTGTCACCCACTCCACGAGTGGTGGATTTGACATGTTGAGACACGTGATATCGTGTCTTGGCCAAAGTGGTTTTGGAAAACTACCTTATTGCACAGATGTATCTCTGAAGGCACTATGCATCTGTGTTTTCAAGACGTGGGTCTTATCTAGAATTGTCATGGTGATAACACCAGGAAATCAAGAGAGATAATTCTGATGTATATATTGAACCAAAATGGTACGTATTTTCATGAATTACTGAATTATTAGTCTGATAAGTTTCAATGGCTACACATTTTGCAGAATTAACAACTAGATCAGATCAGACCAGTGTGGAGTCCATAGGAATGGAAGAAGCACAAGGGAATTATAGTCAGCAAGATGAGATCAGAGGGGTGGATGTCCATTTGGGCATTGAAGGAACCAACTCCAACAGACATGGGGAAGAAAGGAATGAAAATATGAATATGGTTGAGACCATTAAGAATTTGCAGAAGGATTTCCAAAGCCATAAAGTTGATAATGAAAGGCTTATGAAAGCCAAAGAGTAGCAGGATGACTTCAACATGAATTTATTGGAGGGTTTGAACAGAATAGAAAAGAAATTGG
Organism: Picea engelmannii; assembly: GCA_009831015.1. Lineage (NCBI taxonomy): Eukaryota > Viridiplantae > Streptophyta > Pinopsida > Pinales > Pinaceae > Picea > Picea engelmannii. The sequence goes on from ML826737.1 coordinate 59,571, forward strand.
TTAAGGAGAGTGGCTCAAGTAAGTCTGGGAGTCATAAGCCTTCAGAGGAGAAAAGAAAAGCAAAAAGTGATAGTAGACATCACCATCATTCCCCAAGGCATTCCAATAATAGAGAAGGCAACAGCTCGAATTTATCCCCTGCCATAAGGTATAAGCGATCTGGGGTGGATGAGTTGCGAGGAGAAATGAACAAAATCAAACCTCCTACATTTGATGGTGAGCACAAGAAGGATGAAGATGCATAAACATGATTGTTGGGCATGAGAAAGTATTTTCAATTGCATAATTATTATTCTCATGCAGAAGGTATAATTGTTATCTATCAACTCAAAGGAAAGGCATCCATGTGGTGGGATCAACTTGTGCAGGTGCAACACATTGTAGAGAAAAGTGTTACTTGGAGGGAATTCAAGAAGTATTTTGAGAAGAAGTATTTGACTAAGAGATACTATGACAAGAAAATGAAAGAGTTCTTTGAACTCAAGCTTGGAAGTATGACCATAGATGAATATGAGAGAAGGTTTCTGGAACTGTTGAAGTATGTCTCTTTCATCAAAGATGAGAAAGTCAAAATTCAAAGGTATTTGAGTGGATTTCCATTGTTCATCAGTGATAAAATACAGTATGATGATCCCAAGACATTAGAAGAGACCATAAGGCAAGCTAAATGCCTATATGATCAGCAGAAAGCAAGGCCAGCTTTCCAAAAGGCTTGGGAAGACAATAATAAATTCAAGATGGATCAGAGGAAGAAGGGAGCTAAGCCACCATTCTTCATAAATAATCCACAAGGACAACAAACGCCTAAAGAACCTAGAACGATTGGCATAGGGAGTCAAGGGCCAAGGAAGCCACCTATGCAATGTTGGGACTGTAAAGGGGACCATAGGTTCAGAGATTGTCCTCATAGAGGTGAAAAAGGAAGGTTTTCTCACAATGTACAGCAAGCCGAAAAAATGGAGGACATGGGCAGATATGTGCCAAGGATTTATGCAGCCCTGGACAACAAGCAAGCAGAGTATTAGTCCCACATGATTGAAGTGGAAGGTATGATCACAACCAAACCATTGTTATTTTAATTGATTCAGGAGCTAGTCATAGTTATATAGACCCTAAGATGGTGGAAAGTTTACAACTAACAAGAACAAAACATGAGAAATCCTGGTTGGTGCAACTGGCTATAGGAGCTAGAAGAAAAGTTAATGAGATGATTAAGTCATGCCTCATAGACATGAATGGACTGAACACCAAGGCATATTTAAACATCTTGCCTTTAGGTTCCTATGATTGTCTAATTGGGATGGATTGGTTGGACCAACATCACACTCTCCTAGACTGTCACAACAAAGCATTTACTTGCCTAGATGAGGAAGGGAAACTAAGGAAGGTACAGGGAATTCCCATGGCAGTAACCATTAGAGAAATTTCAGCATTGCAGTTGAAGAAATGTTACAAAAAGGGATGTCAAATAATTGCAGCTCATTTGTCAAAGACACCTAGAGATAAGGTGCCAAATTTGGAAGATTATGCAGTCCTGGAAGATTTTGAAGATGTGTTCAAAGAGGTACTCGGACTACCCCCAAGGAGAGACATTGATTTCTCTATAAATTTGATGCCTGGAGCAGCACCAGTATCAAAGACTCCTTACAGAATGAGTACACCAGAATTGAAGGAGTTGCAAATGCAACTTGAAGAACTTCTGAAGAAGGGGTATATATGCCCAAGCATGTCACCTTGGGGTGCCCTAGTCTTGTTTGTGAGAAATAAAGATGGAACACTAAGGTTGTGCATTGACTTCAGATAGTTGAATAAAGTGACTGCTAAGAACAAGTATCCTCTGCCAAGGATTGGTGACCTCTTTGATCAACTGAAGGATGCAAAGATATTTTCAAAGATAGATCTCAGATCAGGATACCATCAAGTAAGGATTAAAGAAGAATATATTAGCAAGACCACCTTTAGGAAAAGATATGGTCATTATGAGTTCACAGTGGTTTCATTTGGGTTGTCAAATGCACCAATGGTTTTCATGTGCTTAATAAATGGTGTTTTTCGAGAGTATTTGGACAAGTTTGTCATTGTCTTTTTGGATGAAATTCTTATATATTCCAAGTCAGAGGAAGAGCATGAACATCATTTGAGGATGGTGTTGAAAGTATTAAGGGAACATCAGTTGTATGCCAAATTGAGCAAGTGCTCATTTTATCATAAACATATTTATTATTTGGGGCATATCATTTCAAAGGATGGGATAACAGTGGATCTTGAGAAGATTGAGGCCATTAGAGAATGGTCAGCACCGAAGAATGTGACATAGGTGAGATCATTCATGGGTCTTGCAGGCTACTACAGAAGATTTATTGAAGGATTCTCAAAGATTGCATACCCAATCACTTCTTTGCAAAGAAAGGGAGTGAAGTTTCAGTGGAAACTGGATTGCGAGAAGAGTTTCCAACACTTGAAACAATTATTGACAAGTGCTCCAATATTAAGGATCGAGGCCCAGATGAAGACTTCATCGTATGCACCGATGCATGTAATGAAGGACTTGGTGGAGTCCTCAGTCAAAATGGGTTTGTCATATGTTATGAATCAAGGAAGTTGAAGGATCATGAAAGAAACTATTCCACTCATGATTTGGAGTTGGAAGCCATAGTGCATGCCTTGAGGAAATGGAGACACTACCTCATGGGAAAGAGGTTTGAGCTAAGAACAGAACACAATGGTCTGAAATATTTATTTGATCAACCAAATTCAAATGCTAGGAAAAGCAGATGGTTAGAATTTCTAAGCGAATACGACTTTGATATAAAGCATATCAAGGGGAAAGAGAATAAAGTGGTTGATGCACTTAGCAGGAAGGTGCGTGAATTACATGATACAGCCATTAACATGTATCAAACTGATATTAAAAGAAAAATTCTAGAGGCTGCAAATGCAGATATGCAATACAGATAATTGGTAGCAATGCTACAGCAGGGTAAGATGCCACGAAAGGTGGATAATTATAATTTGGGACTAGATGGAATATTGTTGCGCAAAAACAAAATTTTTGTTTCAGATGTCCAGGACTTGAAACATATGATTTTTCATGAAATGCATAATGTTCCTTATGCAGGGCACCCTGGATATCAGAAAATCGTGGCAGCAATCAAGAGCCATTACTTTTGGCCAGGAATGAAGAGAGAGATTGCCAAGTACATCGCTAGATGTATGGAATTCCATAAAGTTAAAGATGAGAATAGGCACCCAGAAGGGTTTTTGAAACCTTTAACCATTCCTAAATGGAAGTGGGAAGTAGTGACAATGGATTTTATTACGAGATTGCCTAGAATAGGCAAGTTACATGATTCGATCATGGTGGTGGTGGACAAGCTTATGAAAGCTGCCCATTTTATTCCACAACTACGCACAAGGCAGCAGATGTTGCTGATATTTTCATGAAGGAAGTGGCACGATTGCACGGGATTCCTAAAACAATTGTGTCCGACAGAGACCCGAAATTCACCTCGAATTTCTGGAAAGGATTGTTCAAAGGATTCAGAAAAAATCTGAACTTTAGTATAGTTTATCATCCTGAGTCTAATGGACAGACAGAGAGGGTGAACAGGATGATAAAAAATATACTAAGAATGTATGTGATGGACAAGCCATCGAAATGGGAAGACTACCTACACTTGGTAGAATTCGCTTACAACAATGGGTATCAGGCATCATTGAAGATGAGCCCATTTGAAGCACTTTATGGTAGAAAGTGAAATACTCCAGTGAGTTGGGATAATCCAGCTGATAGGACAGTAGTTGGGCCAGAGTTGCTCAGGGAGATGGAGGACCAAATGATAAAAATTAAGCAAAATTTAAAAGTTGCCCAAGACATACAGAAAAGTTATGACAATAAGAACAGAACCCAGATAGAATTCAAAGTGGGTGATCATGTTTTCCTAAAAGTGAAAGCTAATAGGAGTTCCTTGAAGCTGGGAAGTTGCGCCAAGTTGGCATCCAGATTTTGTGGGCCATTTGAAGTCCTGGAGAGGATTGGTCCAGTTCCTTATATGATTGCATTGCCTGCATCTATGTTTGTTCATAATTTCTTCCATGTATCATTGCTAAATAAATATATACCTAATGCTAATCATGTTATTGACTGGAATGTGATTGAGGTGGAGCAAGAAGGTGCTTTTCGAGTGCATCTGGTGCGCATTTTATACCGGAAAGTCAAACAGCTCTGGAACCAAGCCATAGGTCTTGTAAAGGTTCAATGGACCTGGTACGGTCCTGAGGACGCTAATTGGGAGCATGAGGATGCAATGCGGACAAAATACCCGCATCTTTTTGAAGATTTTGAAAACTCTGTTGTATATGGGTGTATGATGCATTGAGGAAAGTGCATAAATAAGGGGAGGGGATTGTAATATCCCTTGGCCGAACAAAATTGTAAATGTAAAATAAGTAAGTTGGTGAGTTGTTTTGACATCAATTGGTAATGCACGTCATGTGGCATAGTGCACACATGAACTGTGCAGTAAAATGATGTAGTGTGCACATTCTCGAATACCGTGCGAAGTAACTAAAGTGCGCACAATATGGAGGACAACGAGCCTCGTGTATATGATATGTGTTATAGGTTGGTGAGCCAGTTATTATAAGTTGGGATGCTTATGTTTTGGTATTAGGCCGGAACGCCTAGATGTCAAAGGCCAGTGCACCTATTTTGTGCATGACTCATGATTAATATAAAATACATCGTTGCGCACAAACCGACCATGATAAAAGAGATGGGGAACTGAACTTTACTAGTTAGGTAAAGGGAGGGCCAAAATTCAAGGGAATATTATATTAATATTTCCTAAAAGTATAAAGTATGGATAATTATTTTATCCTAAGTTCTAAAGTTGGGGACAAGTGGACCAAAGTAACTTTCGATATGACAAGTGTCTAGTTGCGGACATGCATTCATATCGTGGGGGACTTAGCTCATTTGGTCACTTTTCAGGGATTCTCTTACAAGCAACTTGACCATCATTCAGACAATCACTTCCACGAGGAGTTCCAAAGTGATTCCTTCCTTCACTCAATTATCCATTCAATGATTACATGACCATTTTCACTCACGCATTATGTTATCCTTAAGACAGCCATTTCACCATTTCAGAGCCTATTCCCATAGCCTTTTCTGGTTGGTGTACCTGGTTAGCTTGGAGCGAGATTGAAGAAACGGGTTGTCAGGCCCGTGAGCAATTATCCGAGCGAGAGAATTGTTGGGGATTGATTCCTGAAGGTGCTAAACTACAGCTACAATGCTCTAAGACTTCCGGTCTGGCCTATTGTTGAAGCCTTGGAAGGGAAATGGGGCAGTCGAGGGACTGTTGAGCAGAGAAGGGGCACACTTTCTTGGGTGGGATAGGCATGTGGGGAATGAGAGGTTGTAGGATGTTAGTTGAGTGAGCACCTGAGACAGATTCTTTCTTATTGTCCATGAGCCTTAGCCTGGTTAGGAACCTTTTACCCTGGGTGGAGTTTAGTCCCAGATCGGAAGTGACTCACTGTTGAGAGTGATGAACAATGTAGTCTAAGGCTGGGAGGTTCGTGGACGGTGTGTACGCAGTTGGTGACAATATTTCCAAGATAAGTACCAATCGTATGATATAATGATATGTTGCTTTGTTATTTACATGCCTATGTTACGGTTTATCATATATGTGATTATAATTGCCTGTATGTTTATGGGTAATTCCCTGTATATGCTGCATATCTGTGGTTACTATTATTTTAGTATAAAGTTGTATATTACAGAATGTAATGGTTTTTTTATGTTTATATGTAAAGCTTCCGCAAGAGTACTGTATGTACATGTTTAAGTTGCATGCAGTTTTAAGAGAAAGTTTATGTGGCATAGCTCAGTCGATTACTGGGTATGTTACCGTATGTTTCACAGCTAGAGAACGAAAGTGTTCCCTAGAGTAGCATGGTTCAGCCTGTATAAGTAATGCAGCTGGTGTTAGTGAAAACTGTTTGACAGAGATAAACTTAGTTATCTGTCGCTATACTTGGCAGTTCAGTTCTTTTGACAGGACTCTTGTCGAATTTATGGATTAAGCACTTTTTGGTTTGCTAGCACCCAACGGAAATGTGTTTATGCATGGTATTAAACACCTTACGACCACACGCCATGACCATAACCCAACGGAAAACACCACTGACACTTTTTTTGTACTTACCTTCAATCTCTGCCTCCATACATCGATGGACATGTGGCTACAACGAAAAACACTAAACGCATCGAAGTTTGAACCCTCCTCCTTCCTCTACGATCTGGACCGTTGATTCTTTTTTGTTTGGTTCCGATCAGATCTTGATCGTCTGTATTCTGGATTATTGGCACTGTCGTCTCCTTGATCCCTTTGAGTTCCACTGTGATCTCCACCCTTAATCCCAATGCTTATAGAATGAAATTATCAGTCCATTTCAGAATTGTTTCGATTCCAAGGATCATTGAAATAATATGACAGATCATATATGTTCTATCAACAAGAACAAAATATCATAATCATACACAGACTAATAGGGTTTCTCACATATCAGAATGTTGCACAATAGAAAGAAATTTTATTAATGAATTCTCTTTCTCTCCTCTGCAACTCTCCTGTGCACTCTCTCTCGTGCCCTCTCGTCCTCCTTTTACAATCGAACTTAGTTTGCTTAAATACAATTCAAACTTAGGTTTTCAGATCCACAAAGTCTGGATCAAATCCACTTAGATCCTACAATTTATGCTTGTAATCCTAACTTCTCCTACAGCTATTACATTGTTAGGATTCGAGATCCTTTGACCATTTATTCAATTTGAACTAAATACAACAAAGTAAATTTAAGAGCACCCACTCTCTTTTGTAAAATTTGGCTTTGACTCTCAA